>ML781591.1:331105-378100 GCA_009831015.1 Picea engelmannii | reverse complement strand
GGAATACAGGATTCTCTGTCATCTTTATGCAGCTCTGGTAGTCACATAGAATCACGGTTGCTCTCATCTCCAAGTCAAATAGGCCAGTCAACAACTTTCGAAGCCATATAGCTTCGTAGCTAGCAGAACATGCGGCAATGTACTCTGCTTCCACTGTGCTGAGAGCAATACTGGATTGCTTCCTACTCTGCCACGAGATCATGGCTGATCCCAAACTGAAACAACATCCGAAATTGTTTTTTCTGTCAGCAACGCTTCCTGCCCAATCTAAATCAGTGTATCCACTCAATGTGAAGTCATGATCTCCATCACAGCTGAGACCATAATCCATTGTACATTTAAGGTACCTCGTCACATTTTTTGCAGCCACTAGGTGAACACGTCTGGGCTCTACTAGAAACTGACTCAAGGTGTTTATGGAAAAACAAATGTCTGGTCTAGTGTTCATCAGGTACATCAGTGATCCAATAATCTGTCTGTACAGTGTGGGAACAATCTAATCTGACGAAGTATCAACCACCAGCTTCAGCTTCGCTTCCATGGGTGTATTCATGGGTTTGCATTCCAGCATGTCAAATCTCTTTAAGATCTCGACCGTGTACTTCCCTTGGTTAAGGAAGATCATCTCTGGACTTTGCCGTGCCTCAAGACCTAAGAAATAATGCATTAGGCCAAGGTCTTTCATTTCAAATTTCGAGGCAAGTCTCTTTTTACATTCAGCGATGAGATTTTCTTCTCCAGTTAAGAATAAGTCATCCACATATAGCAGTAAGATTATTGGCTCATCATCCATAATTTTGAAGTAGAGATTTTTGCTTTACTCTTGGTAAAGCCTAAGCTCGTCAAGAAACTGTCTATACGACCATACCAAGCTTTAGGAGCTTGCTTCAATCCGTATAAGGATTTCTTCAATCTGCAGACATGAGACTTCCTGTCTTCAACCTCAAATCCTAGAGGTTGCTCTATATACACTTCCTCTTCGATGACACCGTTTAGGAAAGTTGTCTTCACGTCCATCTGGTGCAGCTTCCACTTCATCTTAGCTGCAAGAGCTATGATGGTCCTGATCGAAGTGTATCTGGCCACATGAACGAATGTCTCTTCATAGTCAATGTCTTCCTTCTGGGAAAGACCACGAGCGACAAATCTTGCTTTATATTTCTCAATACTTCCATCAGCAACATGTTTTATTTTGAAGAGCCATTTTGATGATACCACATCCTTACCTTTTGGGCTGGGAACTATTTCCCATACATTGTTCTTTATTATGGATTGGTATTCATCTGTCATGGCATTTTCCCATTCCTTCTTTTGAATGGCTTCTTCAAAGCAGGTAGGCTCCTCATCTAGGAGATCACACATCAAAGTCGTATAACTGGAGAATGGCTTTGGTCTTTTCACCTGTCTCGAGGTTCCTTCTGGAACACCATACTTCTCTCCATCTTGAATAAGCTCTCTTGCCCAAGCAGGATTTCTTTTATGGGAGAAGGTCATTTCAAAAGGTTCTTGAACTTTTGTTACATCATGGTCTTCAAGATTTTCCTCATCAAGGGAAGTTACGACTTCCCTCACTGGTTATGCAGCTCTAGGAACTTCCCTCATGGATTCTATAATCCTGGGAATTGTTGGTTCCTCTTCATACACTTCTTCAAGTTGTCATCTTCTTGATTTCTTAAGTGCTACTTCTTCATCAAAGGTCACGTCCCTGCTGATCTCAATGTGGCGGTGACCTGGTATATAGATTCTGAAGGCCTTGGAGACCTCACAGTATCCCATAAATATTCCCTTCTTTCCGGAGGGTCCCAGCGTGTTTCTCTTCTCTTTCGGAATGTGTATGAAGACTGGGTAGCCAAATATTTTGAGATGGCTTACCTCTGGTTTCTTTCCGGTAAACATCTTTTCTGGGGTCTTGAACTCAAGTGCGCTATGGGATAATCGATTATGCACATAAACAACTGTCATTGCTGCTTCTGTCCATAAGCACATATGAAGATCTTGATCATGGATCATAGTCTTCACAACTTCCATAATCGTTCTGTTCTTCCTTTCAGCTACACCGTTTTGTTGAGGATTATAGGGAGTAGTGAGTTCCCTCTTGATCCCAACATCTCTGTAGAAGTTCACGAACTCCTTTGAGGTATATTTTCCTCCATTATCTGACCCGAGTATCTTAATCTTCCTTTCAGAAAGATTCTCTATCAAGGCTTTGAATTCCTTGAACTTGCTGAATACTTCATCTTTAGATTTCAAGAAATATATCCAGTTCTTGCGAGAATAGTCATCAATAAATGATACATGGTATACATACCCGCTAATGGAGGATGATGGCATTGGGCCACACACGTCTGAATGAATGAGTTCAAGTATTCCTTCTGCTTTGTTGTCCCTCTTTGGAAAAGGGTTCTTGATATTCTTCCCTTGTGCACATCCATTGCATATGCCTTCCTGATCACCTTTGAGTTCTGGTAAACCTGTGACAGCTTTGCATATGTATGGTAGCGCCTTGTAGTTGATGTGGGCCAATCTTCTATGCCAAAGTTTGCATGAGTTTTCAATGGCATGGGTCATGGCAATCTCTGGGTGACCCTTTAGCTTATATAAGCCATTTTCTTCATTTCCAATGACGATTGCTTCATTTATGGTTTCTCCTCTAGCCCACATAAGAACTTCTCCATCTATAAAGGAAACTCTATAGCCTTTCTTGTCTAGAGATGATATGGAAAGTAAGTTCTTCTTTAAGCCCAGTACATAGAGTACGTCCTTCATCTTTATTGAGTTTTCTGAATCTAGCTTGTAGTTTGATTCTCCCACTCCCTTGATGGGATATTGGTAATCATCTCCAAGTGTCACTTTCTGAGAAAACTTCTTTTTCTGAAATACAAGAGAGAGTATTTCTCTTACCTGTCATGTGCTTTGATGCACCACTATCAATGAGCCATGTGTCATCTCCAGGTGTTACCGATCCTGAGAGGGCCGAGATCAAGACATGGTCCTTGATCATCTTTGTAAGTGGCTCTTCATCTTCGACAATGTGGGCATGTTGCCTCTTATGTTTCCTCTTGTATTCTTCTTGTCTGACTGGACAAGAATTCGCCTTGTGTCCCATCTTATCACAATGATAGCATTGTATAGATGAGAGATCCTTGCGTTGTCCTTTCTTCTGAAATCTCTTTGGATGAGATTCTTTGTTATTGAATTTGTTTGATGGTTGAGGCTCTCTATGAGTCTCCCTTTTGAGGTAGGGTTTCTTCCTTCCTCCTTTGGTGTGAGTGGTTAGGGCTTGATCATTATCCCTAGCTAGTAGCGCTTCACGATTCGCTACTCTTGTTTCTTCTTGGATGCATTCTTCCCATAGGCTGTCGAACTTCAACTTCTCCTTTCTGGCACATATCGCCTGGATGAAATCATCCCAAGGTCTTGTGAGACCATTCAGTGTCGTCATTATGAGTTCGTCTTCATCTATGATATCTCCAATAGCTTGTAGTTGTTCTTTGAATTCCGAGATTCTGGAGAAGTATTCTTGAATCATTTCTCCTTTCTGCATCCTTGTATTCTTTAGTTGAGTTCTAAGATTCATCTTTCGGTTTATGTTCTTTCCTTCATATAGTCTGGTCAAGGCATCGAACATTTCTTTCGGGGTCTTCTTGGATGACACATAAGGGATCAGATAGTCCTTGATTGAATCTGCAATGATTATTTTGGCCCTTATTGTGTCCTTTTGATGCTTTGCCTTTTCTGCAGCATCTTCGGGTTCCAGTAATTCGTCTTTGATGAATCTTGCTAAATCATTCTCTTCAAGAATGAAGTCAATCCTATACTGCCAGGCACGAAAGTTTTCCACTCCTTCTAACTTGTCAACAAGCTTAATGCTTGCAGACATCTTTACCTGGAGCTAGGAAAATGATCGAAAAATGAAAGTTCTCAAAATCAAAAACTGAACTTACCAGGAGGTGCGCTTGGCTGAGGCGAGCTGCCTGATGTGTTTGGATCTGAGAAAATCCAAATTTTGCCCCTCCAAATGTGATCTATGGATTTCTGGACTGGTGCTTCTGGTACTTCTGGTGCCCTGGTACTTCTCGTATTGGTTTTCTGGTACTTCTGGTACTTTTGTGAAACTAGGGTTTCACTTTTCGGGAGATCCACCCACTGAAAAGGTGCGCTCAAGGTGCCAAAATGATCCTTGGGGGAGGGCACAACCTTCTAGGTGGTTTTGGAGTTGAAAATCTTCAATTTTGAAAAACCCTAATTTGCAGGTACGACAACAGTGACGTTTTTCCTCTTGCGAAATATGCTTCCTTCAGGTTGGCTCTGAAACCATGTTAATGTTTATGCCATTATTATAGTTCTTTGCAATTCAATAGATAATAGCAACATAAGAACAAGATCACTGAGAAATACACATGCACAAGAGACACAACATTTATCCTGCGAAACCCTCTAGGGGAAGAAAACCCAACAAAACTTCCTTAATATAAATAGCCAATATAATGCCAAGAGATCTTATGCTAAAACAGAAAGTCCTCTCCCAATATATGCGCCACTCTCTCTCTCCTTTGTCGGTAACAGATCAGAACTTGTCTCTCAAACTGAGCAAGTGAGTTGTGTTCAAATGAGGCGCTAGCCTCCTTTATTTATACAAGTTCTGGCACGTGTGAAGTGTCTTTTCACTGGCAGGGCCGACTTCTCAATATGGGTGGGTAAACCCACCTTTATTATATTTTTGGGTCTTCTTATTAACTGCTGGGGCCGACTTCTTATTTTGCCTATTATACTTGTCTGTTGACCAATCCGCAAAAGGGGATTTGGTCCTATTACAATATCTGACATGATCAATCCACAATGTGGATTGATCCTATAAATAAAATATCAATAATAATAAGAATACTCTTTGCAGTTACATTATTTCAACACATGGGAAGTAGTCTGATTGCTGATGTATCATAGATATCGACTTCCCATTGTGGTTAACATGGGGAGTGGTCTAGGGCAGTCTCTTTTCTTGAGGGTTACTTAAGAAGAGTGGCCCTCCTCGTCAGACAACGATTTCTCATTGTGGTTAACATGATGAATGGTCTGTTTCGGAGGTTGATGCAGGACAATCTTTTCCTCTTGTGGTTAACAGAGGAAATGGTCCGGACAGTCATTCCTTAGGGTTTATACATTCTATCCAGGGTGCACTTTGATTAGTGTAGGAGGAATGGCCCAAGGTGGGGAATGGTCTAGGCTCAGCAATCAGGGACATACATTCCTTAGGGTTTATACATTCTCTCCAGGGTGCACTTTGATTAGTGTAGGAAGAATGGTCTAGGCTCAGCATTCCCTAGGGTTATACATTCTCTCCAGGGTGCACTTTAATTAGTGTAGGAAGAATGGCCCTGGGTGGGGAATGGTCCAGGTTCAGAGGACATGAAAATTATTCTTCCTTGCTTGAGAAGAATAGTCCAGATATCTCATTATTCTACTCTGAGGTAGATATTCTTTCAGAGCTCACAGATGTGAGTGAAAGATTGGCCCAGATAATTCAATTTATATCATAACATTGTTTCTGTGCAGGTTGCTATCAGATGTTTGTTATGAAGACCGTATGACAGTAGATGAAGACTACTGTGGTGTATATGTTCCATTGTCCGTGAGGCAGATATTCTTTTAGAGATTACAGATGTGAGTGAAATATTGGCCCAGATGATTCAGTTTATATCATAACAGTGTTTCTATGCAGGTTGCTATCAGATGTTTGTTATGAAAACTGTCTGACAGTAGATGAAGACTACTGTGGTGGATATGTTCCAGTGTTCGTGACTATACGTTGTTGATCAAGTACTTGTGTGTTACTTGGTGTGGAAGTGAACCACTGGATTGTAGTTATGTACTACTATGGATAGACACAATTGTGTTCTATTTTTGTTCTAATTGCCTTGAAGACTATCAACAATTTATTGGAGATAATCATCATCCAGACGAATGATGAATAGAGATTTTCCAGACAGAAAATAGTTCAGAGCATTTACTCTTCTAGATTATAAGAATGGCTCTTGTATCACTCTATAGTGTGAGTGACTTATCCAACATCATGTCTAATTACTCAGATGAAGTATGGTTTCGAGAGATGATGCAACTGATGGTGATGGTGATGCGCATGATCTAGTCATGAGATAGTCTACACGACTATGTTGATGCTACCGCGTAAATGGTATGTTTTTTTGCTCAAAACCACTACTTGTAATACCTCCTTAGCTAGGAGGGAGTGTTAATATTATGGTAGCTATGGGAGGTATTTACCTCCATGTGTAAACCTAACGAAAATAGAAGACTCTGGAAAGCAAGAGAAAACCCTAATGAGTTGGCTAATAACCCTAGAAGTCTTGTCGTTCAAGAAGATAATTTATATTAGGTTATTAGCCTCCAAGAGAAAAATTTAGCCAGAAATACTAATAATATACTGAACAGACACATCCAGAAAACAAATCTGGCAGAACCACTCTAAATACAGGGCGCCAATTCTCATTTGACACATCTCAGAATTGCAGAGAGCAACTGGTGCGCACTGCAATTCCCAGTTTGGTGCGCACATGTGGAGAAGGGTTGCAGGTGCAGCTGCAACAACAACTAGTTTTTCAGTATGGGCTTGGACTATCTCTTGGCTAGGGTTTGGACTATCTGATCAACTATTGTTGGTGTGCTATCCTTGGAGTAAGATGCGCTACACCTTGTTTGGCTATCTAGCCTAGGGTTTGCTTTCAAAGTAATTCTTAGTCAAGGTTAAGGTGCTCGGAGGGTGGCTTCGACCTATGGTTGGGTGACGAGGGTATCGTCAATGGTAAAACGAGCACACAATCTTCTATATTCTAACACGAGTGACTTGGCTGTTGGAGGCTTTGTGGGCACCCCATATACTTTTTATACTTCAATAATTTGTATTTTTGTTTGATGCCCTGTCCTGTAGAGACTTCCTAGTACATGAAATGTTTCCTAGTCTACTTCAGTGGGTTGTACATCTAAAACACACCCAGTCAACATGCATGCCAAATTAATGCATTTTGGGTGTGTTATGCACAATCTATACTTGCCCAAGCCAAAAGACAAGTAGGCCTAGATTGACGTAACACAGAGGTAGCCCTATCACTGTCACCCCAATAGGGTACCTCTTTCTCTTTAGGAGGAGAAAAACCTCACTCCAAGGGAGACGTCCCAGGACCTAGTTCGTTGATGAGTGAAGATAAGACAAAGTAATACCACCCCTCTCTCTAGGTCACTCAAATGAATGAAGTCACTTGGAATGGCTAAGTCAAGGGGTTAAGGGAAATAAGGTGAATGATCCCTGCCCTTTACCAAAGAAACAACAAACGTTAAACATTGATATCAATGCTTTCATTCAGTGACTTCAATATAAAAGTTTGCTACCAAGCAAGTTTATGCATAAAAGATAGATGTGTAGCAACAGTAATAAATCCAGAAATTGTAACTTATAAGGACAATGTAATAAGAACTTGCAATGATAGTACTTTTGCCACTTACAATTTCTAGATTAATATAAGCCAAATAATGACTTTAGAAGGGTTGTCAAAGTACTTGTAACAGCAACAAATCAACAATTATGACACCAGTAAACAACTTCAGAAAAGTACCTTGCTAAGGCAATTTAGTGGACACTTTTAGCATTTATTGATTGTGGCTTGCCTAGTACAAATTCTGGGTGGCTTATCAATCAACAAATGGCTTTAAAAGGCTGTCAAAAGTGGTTGTAACAACAGCAAAACAAGAGTGATGACAACTGCAATAAATCTTAAGAAATGCACTTTGTGAAGAGCAATTTAGGCACACTTTAACTCCAACTGATAATGCTTTGTTTCATGCAATTTTCTATGTTGGTTTAATTAACTTATAAGCTAAATGGGTTGTTGTATGGTGGTTGTAGCAGTGTTAGCAACAACAACAAATTAGTGCCTTAAAACTAGGTTAGTAGGTTAGGTTAAGTTGGTAGAGATAGCAAGTGAAGTTGAGTGTAGTTTTGTCAAGGAATAGGAGAAGAGGATGTAATGTTCCTGACTTGGCTAGTCTAGGAAACGCTGCTAATGTGTGTGTAGGATCAATTATTTACAGCATATAAATGGTCATACAAATAATAAATGCGACAAGGGACTGCAAAGTTTATATTATGATATCTCTGCAGATTACAAAAGGCTAAATGCGGCTGAATAAAATGACAACACTCAGCTAGATCAAATAAGCAACTAAAAGATAATACCCGGAATATGTGAGCACCATGGGATCAATGGATGCACTAGAACTATGGCAACTCGTACGATAATTGTTGGAAGTCTGGAAAGTTCACCCTGGGAGTTATTCCTCTCGGAATGGCTGGGAAACTGTACCAAATGATGCGCCCTGCTCTAGTCCTCAGTACTGGTAACTGTCGGACCCCTCTGCTGGTGGGTTTGGACCCCGGATGGATCCCCATGGGGGAATGCGCCCCTCTATCTCTGGAAAAATGTGTCCTAGTGATTCCACCATCAGAATCTGACGAGATGTGTCTCAAAATGACCATCTTCGTCTACTGGGAAATGTGTCAGAAGGGTTTCCCTGAATCTGCCCTGATGCTCGCTCTTGAACCCCGAATGTATCCTCCAAATGTGTCACACATCAAAGTCTGGAAAATGCGCCCCAGTTGATTCCTCTGTCGGAATATGATGAGGAACCAGGCAAAAGATGCGCCTTGCCTTCCTCTCAAATGGGTCGGAGGGAAATCTCTGAATTCACCCTGGAAGGGACAAGTCGATTCCCTAAACCCCCTCAGGAGCTGCGCCCTCACCCTGGATAAGTGTGCCCTTACTGCTGAACTCTGCATAACTGTTGCTGAAGGATGATGGAAGACCTGTGTGATCTTCCCGGTGACTAGGGTGTGTCTCTCAACACTGAAATCAACCAACTAGTGTCTTCCTCCTGGAATCCATTGAACTATCTCTCATGAGATGCGCCTCTCTCCTCAATGACAAGTCATAATCTGCATAATGATGCATTAGGTCGCTGACCCTTCCTTTATAGCTTTCCTAAACCCTAAATCATTGTTGACTTCTATTTTTAGCTCATAATGGCTTAAAAGCGCTTTTAACCCTTTTTTAGCTCAATGTCACTTTCTGAATATAACACCTGTGATTGGAGTGTCCTCTAGTAACCTTGTTTACCCCTTTTCTGGCCCTGGCTATAGCCTAACGGGGCAGTTTAGACCATTAAGCCTCCTCTCTAGAGCTCCTATTTGGAAAGGGACATTACAGTCCTCCCTTCCCGAAATTGCTTGTCCTCAAGCAATACTAGTCCAGGGTGCTGCAACACCTGCTCGTTCTCCCAAGTAGCGTCCTCTACTAGAAGCCCTCTCCACATGATCAAACACTCTCTTATGACACTACTCCTTAGTGTCCGCTCCCAGAACTCCAAAACCTCCTCTAAAACTAACTCCAACTGTCCCTCCTCATCCAATGGGGGAAGCTCCTTTGATGTGCTAATGAATTGTCCCACTATCTTTTTGAGGCAAGATACGTGGAACACGTTATGAATCTTGCTCCCGTCTGGAAGCTCTAGCTCGTAAGAAACCTCGCCTATTCAGCGCATGATCTTGTAAGGGCCATAAAATCTGGGCTTGAGTTTCTCGGCCCCACTCTTCTTCAGAGATGACTGTCTATAAGGTCGGAGTCTCAAGAAAACCAAATCTCCAACCTCAAAGCTGCGCTCTATCCTGTGCCTGTCCACACTTATCTTCTGTCGGTTCTGCGTTGTCTACAGGTTCTCTTTCAACAACTTGAGAATCTCCTGACTCTCTATGATCCAATCCTTAGCCTTGGGAGCTCTTCTCTCCCCAAAGACCAAGTCTACCAAAGTGGGAGCATCGTATCCATACAATGCTCGGAAGGGTGTCATACCAATGGACATGTGGAAGGTGGTGTTGTAACAATGCTCTCCTAAATGTAGCCACTTTACCCACGTTCTTTGTTGTGCACCTACATAGTTCCTCAAACACCCTTCGACCCACTTGTTGACAATCTCAATCTGCCCATCTGTCTGACGGTGATAGTTGGTGCTGGGTGTCAACTCTGTCCCCACCAACCGAAACAACTCTCTCCAGAATGTCCCCATGAATCGACTATCCCTGTCACTGATGATGTTCCTCGGCAACCCATGAAGTCTGAAGACCTCCCTGAAGAAAATCTCGGCTACCTGAACTGCGTTGTACTCTATCAGTATAGCATAGAAGTGGGCAAACTTGGTCAATTTGTCGACCACTACATAGATACAATCCTTACCCTGGACCTTGGGTAGACCTGTGATGAAGTCCATAGATATACTCTCCCATTTCTGCTTTGGAATGAGTAGTGGCTGAAGTAGCCCTGCTGGAAGAGCATGCTCTGACTTGTTCTGCTAGCAAGTCACACACTCACTGACGTGTCTCATAACGTCCTATTTGAGGCCCTTCCATGAGAACCTCTCCCTGATCTATCTATAGGTTTTGAAAAACCCCTGATGGCCTGCTAGAGGTGAATCATGAACTGTTGTGAGGATCTTATTCTTGAGCCCTGAATATGGCACCAAGTAAACTCTATCCTTGTAAAATATGACATCGTCAATGACCCTATACCGGTCATCCTGTAACTGCCCATCCATCACCTCACACACGAACTTGTTCTTGGAATATTCCACTAACAAGTGGGATTTCCAATCTGCTGAAATCTCCATCAAAGAACATGTTGCAGGTCTCCTCGATAGTGCATTGGCCACAATGTTCTTCTTCCCCTTGACATACTCTATGTCAAAGTCGAATGCCTGTACCTTCGTCACCCATTTCTGTTGGCGCTCACTGAGGTCCTTCTGCTCAAGGAAATACTTCAAGTTTTTGTGATCGATCTTGACCATGAATTTGTTGCCCACCAAATATTGTTTGAATTTGGTCAAGGCATGCATGATTGCCAACATTTCCTTGTCATAAATGGAGTACAACCTCTCGGGTTGACTGAGCTTCCGACTCTCAAATACAATGGGGTGTCCTCCCTGCATCAAAACGGCCCCGATACCTTCGCCAGATGCGTCACACTCTAGTACAAATGGCATGGTGAAGGTTGGTAATGCCAACACTGAACAAGTTCCCATGACTTCCTTCATGTGATCAAAGGATTTCTGTGATTTCTCGGTCCATATGAAGGCCCTATGCTTGGTAAGATCTGTCAGTGGTGCTCCAAGCTGAGAAAAACCCCAAACGAACCGCTTGTAATAGATGCACAGCCCGAAGAAACTCCTCAACTCTGTCACGTTCTTGGGCGTCGACCAATCCATAATGGCCCTGATCTTCTCCTGGTGCACCTGTACCCCCTGTGCATTGATAATGTGGCCCAAGTAAAGCAACTCTGTCATACCGAACTTGCACTTGGACTCTTTGGCATATAATGATTGTGCCTCCAAGATGCTCACACCTCATCCAAGTGCCTCATATGCTCTTTCCATGACCGGCTATAGATCAAGATGTCGTCGAAGAAAACCAAGACCGATTTCCTTAATTGATCCCTGAATAGATGGTTCATGCAAGACTGGAATGTAGTGGGTGCATTGGTTAGCCCAAATGGCATAACCAGGAACTCGAAATGTCCAAAGTGACATCGAAATGTCGTCTTCTCTATGTGCTACTCTCGGATGTTGATCTGATGATATCTAGAGCGTAGATCAATCTTTGAGAAGAAAATTGCCCCATGCAGTTCATCCATCAACTCGTCAATGCGTGGGATAGGGTATCGGTTCTTGATGGTCTTCTTGTTCAAGGCTCGGTAATCAATGCACATCCTCATGGTGTCATCCCTCTTCAGAACTAAGACAATTGAAGAAGCAAATGGGTTGTTTCTCGGTCTGATGTGTCCCATCGCTAGCAATTCCTTGATTGCCTTCTCTATCTCATCCTTGAACCTCCTAGGATGACGATAGGGGGGGGGGTGATCATAGGTTTGGCCTCCTCCTCCAACTGAATGGTGTGCTCAAACCCCCTGTCAGGTGGTCTCCCTGGTGGAATTGCCTCAAAGACCTGTTGATGTCATCCCAATAAATTTTTGATCTATGTATGGTACTGTCGTCGACCCTCTGAATCCTTTTGAGTAGTGATCAAACATTCTGCGACATATGCTACCTCTCCATGTCAGAATATCCTCTCCATCCTCTTGGTTGAAGTTGTCCTGGGTGCTCCTGTCAACATACCTCGTAGAACAACCTTCTTCCCATCTTGGTCTCTGAATCCCATCTCTAAGGTTTGGTAGTTGGTGGTGTTTTTTCCCAAGGTCATCCACTGAACTCCTAACACCACATCTGTGTTAGATAGGTCAACCACATAAAATGTGTCTCTCACTGTGTAGTTGCCTAAATTTATCTCTAAGTTTGGAACTCTATCGAGACACTCCACTGTGTGGCCATCTGCTACAACAACATCAAACCCATCAAACTCCTTTGTCTGAAGTGTGAGTCTCGATACTAGTGAAGCGGCGATGAAGTTGTGGGTGGACCCACCATCTATTAGGTTGATTGTCCGTTGTCCCTGAATAGTCCCTCTGATACGGAGGGTATCATACCTGGGAACACCAAAAAGGGTTACTATGACTCCTCCCTTTGCTGGTTTCCTCCTGTTAGCCTGTTCTGGCGACTGTGGGACTACTGGAGGATGGGCTCCTGCCGGTGTCGGTGGTCTACAGGGAGGTTGCTCCTCTTCTTGTGCTAACTCCTCCTCTGAGCTAGTGGATCCACTGTCCTGCTCCTCCTCCTCACTATCCACGTTGTCTATTGCTACCTCAATATAATACATCTCTCCCTTGCCCATGCACTTGTGGCTTGGGACCCAAGGATCTCTACAGCTGAAGCAAAGCTTCTTCCTCATAAGCTCTCGCCTAGTCTCATCATCCAACTTCTCCTTGCCATTCCATTCTCTCTTAAATGGATTCCTGTCTCGATCCCTCTGGGGCACAAATGGTTTGGAGAAGGTTTTAGTCTTTCGCACTGAGTCTACCAGATATCGAGTGCGAAGGCTGGCATCCTGCAAAGTGGGAGGCCTGTATGAATTCACCCATCCTCTCAAAGGCTCTGCGAGTCCTTCTGTGAATAGCATGATCAACCTGGGCTCTAATATATCTGTCACTGCCACAACTACCCACTGAAACTCTGTGATGAATGCCTATGTTGTGCCAGTTTGTCTCAATTGGGCTAGATCCCTGAAGTGTATCTCGGGATCCCTCCTGTCAAACCTGTCCATGAGCCTATCTGTAAAATCCCTATAGGAGGTGATGCGACTGTGACCCAATGTCACTAGTCCATGATACCACCACTCGTGTGCCTCACCCTCCAAGTGTAAGGTCGCGAAACTGATGGTCTCTGTCTCGTTCATCTGGTTGAGCTTGTAGTACGTGTCTAGCTTTTGTACCCAAGCTTTGGCGATGCATTTGGATGATCCGTCAAAAGAAGGGATGGTGAGTTTCCCAACTTTTCGAATGAAATCGAGGTTATACCCCTGCTGTTGTTGCGGTCCTCCTCTCTGCGGCTCTCTAGGGCGGTTCCTGAGTCTGAGTCCACAGTACTCGACTAAGGTCATGTCCTGATGGAAGTCATGACCCAATGTTGCGTACTCCCTCCTATACTCTGCAATGTCCTCTACATGAGTGGGTGACCTCTGTACTATCGACAGTTGTGCTGCTACTGGGGGTGCTCTCTGGAAACTGGGAAACAAGGGTTTGGGAATCCTACTCGCAGAGGTGTATGTGCGAGTGGGTGACTGAGGTCTATTGCCTGCTCCTGAGTTTCCCTGTGTTGTATGTGGGGCTTGTGTGCCCAGAATTCCCACTGTAGCCAATCTATCCACCACTTGTGCCAAGGACTGAGACATGATTTGTTGACTGACTAGCATGTCATTGGTAACCTGCATAAAAGTTGCCTCTGGTTTCATGGGAGCCTTGCCATTGCCCTCTGGTCGCTCATATCTGTCTCCTAGCATTCTTTCAGCCTCGCTCTCAGCCTCATGCTCTACCCTCATCTCTTCTTCTTTGTGTGCCTCTTCCTCTTCCTCTGAGCTAGGAGGAAAAGGAGGAAAGTCGGGCCTATGCCTTCTTTCCTTACGCCTGTTGTAAGTGACATATTCGTCACCTACGTGTTCACGACCCTCTGGGTCTTTTGTTGCACTCATCGTCTTTAGTCACAGGCTGGCAAGACTAAAGCTCTGATACCACTGTAATGTTCCTGACTTGGCTAGTCTAGGAAACGCTGTTAATGTGTGTGTAGGATTAATTGTTTACAACATATAAATGGTCATACAAATAATAAATGCGACAAGGGACTGCAAAGTTTATATTATGATATCTTTGTGGATTACAAAAGGCCGAATGCGGCTAAATAAAATGACAACACTCAGCTAGATCAAAAGACAAAAGGATCTTAGCCAGAATACAAATAAGCAACTAAAAGATAATACCCGGAATATGTGAGCACTGCGGGATCAATAGATGCACTGGAACTATGGAAGCTTGTACGGTAACTACTAGAAGTCTTGAAAGTTCGCCCTGGGAGCTATACCTCTCGGAATGGCTGGGAAACTGTCCCAAATGATGTGCCCTTCTCTAGTCCTCGATATTGGTAACTGTCGGACCCCTCTGCTGGTGGGTTTGGATCCCGAATGGATCCCCCTGAGGGAATGCGCCCCTCTCTCTGTGGAAAAATGTGTCCTAGTGATTCCACCATCGGAATCGGATGAGATGTGTCTCAAAATGACCGCCTTGCTCTATTGGGAAATGGGTCGGAAGGGTTTCCTTGAATCTGACCTGATGCTCGCTCTGGAACCCCGAATGTATCCGCCAAATGTTTCTCACGTCCAAGTCTGGAAAATTCGCCCCATTTGATTCCTCCGTCGAAATCTGATGCGGAACTAGGAAAAAGATGCGCCTTGCCTTCCTCTGAAATGGGTCGGAGGGAAATCTCTGAATTCTCCCTGGAAGGGACAAGTCGAATCCCTAAACCCCCTCAGGAGTTGCGCCCTCACCCTAGATAAGTGCGCCCTTGCTGTTGAACTCTACATAACTGCTGCTGAAGAATGATGGAAGACCTGTGTGATCTTCCCGGTGACTAGGGTGTGTCTCTCAACACCGAAATCAGCCAATTGGTGTCTTCCTCCTGGAATCCACTGAACTATCTCTCCTGAGATGCGCCTCTCTCCTCAATGACAAGTCATAATCTGCATAATGATGAATTAGGTCGCTGACCCTTCCTTTATAGCTTTCCTAAACCCTAAATCACTACTGAAACCCTAATTCACTATTGACTTCTATTTTTAGCTCATAATGACTTAAAAGTGCTTTTAACCCTTTTTTAGCTTAATGTCAATTTCCGAATATAACACCTGTGACTAGAGTGACCTCTAGTAACCCTGTTTACCCCTTTTTTGGTCCTGGCTATAGTCTAACGGGGCGGTTTAGACCATTAAGCCTCCTCTCTGGAGCTCCTATTTGGAAAGGGACATTACAGAGGACTAGTGCCTTCAAGGGTAATGGAGTCAAGGTGGATGACTTCTTCTAAGGCTGCAAATCAATTGATGATAATGCACAAAAGTCTAAGAGGGAAAATGCATAGGAGAAGTAGTAACTTAAGTCCCCCTATGCATTGACCTCAATAGACAAGATGCTAGGGTGTAGACAATTCTAGGCCCTAGCGTCTTGCGCTCCTTAGGCTTCTTATGAAGTAAAACTTATGCAAAGATAACTGCGTCAAAATCCTTAGAGTGCTAGCAATTTAGGGCTCTAGGGTTTCACTAGTTACTAGATCAATTCAATGAAAAGCTTGGCAAATAAAAAGTAAGAAAGTAGCAATTTAAGTTTCTTACTTAAGCATTAAGTACACCATGCAATTTCATAATCTTGTATGAGCAAATAAAACCATACAACAAACCATTCAATATATGACAAAAATGCAGATTTTACTTGCACCAAGAATAATCATGAGAATACCATGCAAGATCACCATAAAACTTCCAAGATTGATCCAAGTTTCAAAACATAGCCTTATACAAGAATGGCGCCTCACAATTTCAGCCAATAACCCTCATTAGGACGCAAATTTCAGACCTCTTGTCTTAGATGACAAGTTGTGATGTCTAAAATGAGAGTACTTTACATTTATTTATACAAAAAATTTGACCTTTAATTAATTTTAGGTCAAAATAAGGCCGACTTGGCCATTTTAGAATAAAGTTCAAATTTGACATAATTAAAATTAATTTGCATCTAAAGACACCTCCAAGGGTGACGTCATGCCCTTCTAGGGTGATGTTGAGGCCCATAGGTGGAACGTTGAGCTAGAAATGTGGGACGCTTGGCCTCCAGAAGCCCCAAATGATGCCCACACGTGCCACTATGCTCATAAATGCCTCCAAACTGAAAACCCTAGCTATGGATAACATATAGGGTTATGATGGTGATGTCCAAGGCCCTCAAGGGCTAACGTCCATGTGGAAGAGCAATGTCCCCTTGGGTCTAGGTCTATCAGGGTGCTTCCAAAGGCAACACCCTTCTTTTTCCCTAGTGCAAGTCTTCAATTTCTTCTTACCCCTGGCTGGGGTTGCAACATCCATCTGTGGTTTTTAAGCCCCCATGAAGGTTCGAGATAATCATTCCCTCATGTGTACCTATCCACTGAGAAAGATCCTGCAGCAACATGTACGCCCTCCAGGGGTTCATAAATCATAAGGATCATAGCATGTAAATCACATCCAATAATTAAATTACCCAAACATGTGCATGAAACCCCCTTAACCCAAACAAATTCTCAAAGATGTTATGCAATTTGACAAGTTAGGTTTGGAGAAGGTCTTAGGGTGTCCTATTTGGCTAACCTCTCTTAAGTTTGGGGTGTTTCCCTGGTGGGATCTAATCCAAGTCATGTAAGTGTATGATGTGGCATGGGGTAAGTGTTTGGGCATGGGGTGCATGTAATAACAAGGAAATGTAAAGTCTTACCTGTGGGTGCCTTTGTAGAGGGCAAGATGCACCTTGTCATAAATGCAATTATTTCGTAGCCCATTCATTGCCTTTTATTCTTAGCTTTATTTCTTTTGGTCCTTTGCTCTTGTGCTTCAAGGGTATAGTTGAGGGCCACTGTCCTATCTTGATGACCAGAGGTGACAACGTTATCCGCAAACATTTCATGGAAATGAGAAGGTAGGCTCGTGATGAAACCCCCTTTCTCTTGGCTATGCCACCAAGAGCCACTACCTTGGTTTGGTGACCAGATAGGTGGTAGTGTCATACCGCTACATGGCCATGGTCATAATAGGTCGGCTCGTGATGAGACCTCCTATCCATCAACTAGTACCTTGAGTGTTTATGTTATCTTATGAGTCCCCTTTTCTTACTGAGAAGATTTTCACTACTTTCTCGGGGATCCCTAGGCGAAGCATCTCGAAGGTTTCAACATTGGCTTTTAACTCTTGCCAGCTACTTTTACACTCTGGGCCTTTAACCCCTTCTTCCCACAAGGTAAGGTACAACCCTTGCTAGTGTAGCCTATCCCAATGCCCAAAAGATGGGGAGATGAAATGAATAAAGATGGAAAGTGGTAAGTATGGAGGGAACAAATGATAACTCTTCAAAAATCCACCCAATAGCAACCCATCCTAAAGGGAAATCAACTTACTAGGGCATTGTGTCACCCTCCTAGGTTTAAACAAGGCAAAGAGCATAATTTCCAAGCAAACATCATGAATTGAAGAAGGATTCAATACAACATGTTCAAGTGCCTCAAATATCGGAGTGATACATACCATGATACCCATACTCATTACCTCATGGAGCAAGACCCACTGCCACTTCAGGACTAGGCCAGTGTGATGTATGCTACTGCCAGTGATAAGTGGACTGCACTTGAAGAAAAGAGGGGCCCTCCGGGGCCATGCTCAAGTCGCCTGGATCTCGGTACTCCATGTGTAGGACTTGTGGGCCTCGAGATGTTATCTCCTTAGTTATGTTGGGAAACAGAAACAAAACAGAGCATATAAACCATAGCATAAACTAAGCAAGATCAAACAGGCATAAAACCAAGCACATCAATCATATACTTGACACAATGATTTATGTGGAAACCCAAATCGGGAAAAAACCATGGGCAGTGATTATCAGTCTTCTTCTTATTCAAGGGAGAATTACAATAGCCTTCATAGGCATACAACCATCCTCTCCTCACACAATGTACTCGCTTGCACTCACATTGTACTTTACCTCTATGGGTATGCTCATATATATAACATCTATCACTCAGTTACACAGACTGATCATGAATAGGTCACATAGTTACACGAATAGTTCATAAGTAGATTGCATGCATGCGCATGTGTATGTGCATGTGCATGTGCATCTGCATGTGACCGCATGAGGAAATTCGTTGGCATGTTTCCAACAATCTCCACCTTGACAACAATTTACCTGATATATCATGCCCTTAATTAATTCATCCATCACCTTTCCTGCAAGAGAAGCAAAACACCATCACAGCTCCGCAACTTCTCTAACAATATCATTACGTGAAGATGCCCGCACGATTCACTCCAGCATGGACCATTTTGTCTCCATCAAGAACCTGTCTAATAGATCAATGCACTTGTCCAAATCTCATGAATTATAACCACAAACCAAATCACTGCAACCACTGTAGGTGATACTTTTGCTTCTGTGTTTGGAGCACCCATGTTCATGCTCCTGACCTGGTTTTGCCATGTGTCTACTGACAACACCAACTGCATGTGAAATGTTGACCATTTCTCCATCGCAATCATCAAACTTCCTACTAGCATATAATACTCGAGACATATAACCCTTTTCTTCTTCATCAATTAGGACATAAAGCTGAAGAGAATTTACAATGAAAAGCCAAAGGGATTTTACCAGTTTCACATTATTCACATTGAATTTCCTGAGTATCTTCACCACATACTTCTGTTGTGATAACCAACCTTACCATATTTCCTGTCTTTGTGTATTTCCATGCCCAAGATTTATTTTGTTGCTCCCAGATCCTTCATAACAAATGTCCTAACCAACGTCCTAACCAACTAAGCCAACATGTTGATCTCAACCATGCATGTGCTTGCAACAAGCATAACATATAACACCAAGATAATGAATATACCATTAACACAATATTTATACTCACTTCTTGTAAAATTTGGCTCACAATGAAGGAATCAAACATCTTGTACCATTTGCCTAGCATGCTTCAGGCCATACAATGATTTTTGAGTTTGCAAACAAATCTCTTGTTGCGATTCTGAACTAACTGTTCTGGTTGTTCCATATACATCCCCTTATAAAAGGAGATTCATCAAACACTGCATCTTTGTCCATGATGATTATGTGGGTAATAGGATCCCATAGTCTGCACCCCTTACCATCATCACCATATCAAAGATCTACCTATTTGATCTGAGTCCTACTTAGACTGCTGATAAAAAAACATAAGCATCACAACCGAATAATTTCACATTTGAGTAATTACCAAATGACCTATTCATACCTCTTCCTGAATCTTCCTGTCTTTTGCAACCGATGGTGACCGAGTTACCAGATAACACAACTGCTTCTATCCACAACTATTGCTGCAACTTGGCATTACTGAACATGCCTATTCGATCCCAACTTCCTTGCAATACTTTCCAAGTTCCATGGATATGAACTTACCTTCATCATATATATTCTCAAACACTTGATTGACCTACCAACATATCAACCTTTCTATAGACCCACCTTTCTAAAATGGACACACTGCTCCAACTCGAACTTTGCATTCGAACAACTTTGACCAAATCTGGCCAAACCGACCAAGTAAGCCTTCACCACTTACCTCTAGGCCCATTTACAATGGAGTTCACCAAACCTTTTATAGGCTTCATTACATGCAATTCATGGACACAATACCACGGGATACCCAAAAAGCATGGACCTGAAAAACCACCTGCTTTGACCTAAAAACAAATTTAACTCATTAACTCTTTCACCGAGTTAAGGCTAACCCAACATACATGGCCCCCCACATATTCAATCTACCTAAATCTATGCCTAGACTTTTTATAGGTGACCTGATAAACCAGGCGTACGCATGCCTATCCAAGTCTTATAGACATATGCCCATTTACATGCAATCAATAATTTCTACAACTCCAAAGTAAATACATTTTATTATTATTATTATTATTATTATTTCACGGTGACTCAACCTTCACCGCCCTACACCTTCTATGCGAACACAGGTGGCGAGACACAACAGACAGACAAAACTTCATCAACCATACCTGTAGTTGAATTTGTTTCTATTGTGGAGTCCTCTTTGGATGCTTGTTGTTTTTTCCAACAATCATTCTTGAGATGCCTAGATTTGCCACAAAACCAACATGTTTCCTTACCCTTATTGTCTTTTGATTTAGACCTGGCTGTACTTTTCTGATCTTGCTCTCCTTCTGTAGATCGACCTATGACCACCATTGCTTCTGCTATTGAGGTTTCCTTACTGGATCTTCTCCTCATTTCCTCACATAACAGAGCTCCCACAATAGTGTCATAATCAATGACATTTGTTGTGTTAAACCACACAGTTGTGACCAAATGATCCCAAGACTCAGGCAACGAACATAGTAGCGTAACCGCCTTGTCTTCATCTTCGAACTTTACTTCCATAACAGTTAATTGACAAATAAGAGTATTGAAAGCATTCAAGTGATCAACAATTTTCGTACCTTCTTTCATCCGCAAGCTGTACAACTGCCTCTTCAAGAAGATTATGTTTGACAAGTTCTTTGTCATATACAGACTCTCCAGTTTGGTCCACAAACATGTTGTTGTCTTCTCTTCAACGATGTTAAATAATAGCTCATGTGCCAGACACAAACGAATAGTATCGAGGGCTCTTGCATCCAGATCCTCCTAGTCCTCGTCTGTCATGCTTGTCGGTTTCTTTGTCTTTCCAACCAACGCCTTTTGCAATCATTGTTGCACAAGCAGATCCCGCATCTTGAGTTTCCATAGCGCAAAGCTATTCTTATCGTTGAATTTCTCCACCTCAAACTTAGAACTCTACACTTTCGCCATTAACACAAGAAAAAACTCCAAAAAACACTGCTTATAAAAACCAAACCCTTTATATGAAAATAATAACCTTATACTACAAAATTAAACCCAAAACTAATGGTGAAAAAGTTTTAAAAAATATTTTTATACTTTAATAAAACCTTTTACCAAATCCACAAAAATTCAACTCTTTAAAAAATAATATTTAATATCCTCCCAATGGAAAAATCTGTATATGACATCCACCTTTAAACATCCACTCACTCTTTAATAATGGGTCGAACTTATACTCCACCTCACCCACTTGATTTATTAAAAAACATTAAAGGTCATGACCATGTCACCCATAATAAGACAATAAACCTTTCATACCCTTTGCAAAACTTTAATTTATACCACTCGAATACTTTTAAACCATGCAAAAGGTCTTCTTAAATATCGGCGCTCTTCTATGGGTGGAAAGGGAGCGCTAGTCTTGAAATCAACGCTCCTTATGTGGAAGGGAAGCATCGATTTGTTGGTGCATAAGCCGTGTGAAGTGTGAGAGTGTCAGCGTACTTCTAACATTGTTTGGGGAGCATCGATGACTTTAAATTTTTTGTGTTCACCGAAGATCTGCACATAATTTGTTTTGGTTCACCTGCGGTATCTATTCAATTGGTCTTGGTTTTGATACCACTTGTTGGATAGCGGAAGAAAAACATAGCATATAAACCAGAGCATAAACTAAGCAAGATCAAACACGCATAAAACCAAACACTTCAATCATAATTGACATAGTGATTTATGTGGAAACCAAAATCGGGAAAAAACCATGGGCAATGATTATCGGTCTTCTTCTTATTCAAGGGAGAATTACAATAGCCTTCATAGGCATACAACCATCATCTCCTCACACAATGTACTCGTTTGCACTCACATTGTACTTTACCTCTATGGGTATGCTCGTATATATAATATCTATCACTCAGTTACACCAACTGATTATGAATAGATCACATAGTTATATGAACAGTTCATAAGTAGATTGCGTGCATGCACATATGCATGTACATGTGACTGCATGAGGAAATTCGTTGGTGTTATCCCTAGGCTAGGGGATAACAGGGTGCGCATCCTTGCACCCATATCCTTGATATGCACATCGTGCAAGTGTTGAGGAGCAAATATGGTAACCCTATCCTGCACTGGTTATTAAAAAAAAAATCTTTTTCAATACAAACTTTTCTATAGTGCTTGCTTACAAAAGCAACTCGCAGCCCCGAGAAATGAAATTTGTTCTGTCTAATTCTAACATGCATGAGACTTCACTGAAAGCAAGTACACCTAAAAAAAACTTGGCATTTATAACTGAAGATAAACAACTCATTACACAACAAACTGATAGGTGTTTGGGAAACAATTCATTACAAAACAAACTAGAGGAGTTTGGGCAAAATAATGTTGTGAAAAGGGTCATAATGCTATTTTATGCGCCTTTCTAATTTGAGAGCTTAGTTTTCATTATAATACTTTGCAATAAAAATTATCAAAATTTGAAATAATTAGGTGAATCCCTGCCCCCAAGATATCTTGATTGTTAGTAAAGCACAAAAGCTTGTGGGATTATAAATGGTTTTGTATTAAAAAAGAACATTATAGTTCAAAAGTTGGAAATGTGCCAACCCGGCATATCTTTTGAGCGGGAAAGTTCAGATGAAACTCATTTAAAAATCTAGGAATAAAGTGCCATTAGAGAAAATCCGTTTTCTAGTATGTGCACTGCCATGCTATTCTTCTATGAAATTGTAGATTAAAGTAAAGGTTTTTTTTTAAATATAGTTAGACCACTTGATGAAAGTAATGCTTTATTCATGAAAATATATCAGCAAGACCAATAAAATAAATAAATGATTTACATGGGAAGCCCTCCTTCTTGAAAATAAAGGCTTCTTTGGAGTTATCATTGCTAACCAATAATATCATTATTCATTATTACAGTTTTATTCATTATTCTAGTCTTTGATGATAACCAATAATATCATTATTTAACGGAGAAAGAGGGTAAGAAGATTGTTTGATATTTGAAAAGGACCTTTAATTGCCTCGAGAGACTCTTTGGTCTTTGGCATTAATAGTAAGAAGAGAGGTTGTTGTGGGGCCATTAAGCACAAACACAAGGTATGAGTTGGTTAGGAAGAAACATTCTGATTGGTTTATTGGGTTAGCATTAGAAAACCCAACAAAAGTAGTTTGCTTTAGTGTTAAAGTAGTTTGCTTTAGGGTTATTGTTAATTTACTCATTGATTTTGATAGTTTAAGGACACCTCAAGGGGTCACTATGAATTGGTATTCAACATCATTTTGATATTTATACACTTAAGAACCACATGATATAATGTTTAAGTGGCAATCTCAATACACTTTTTACATGTAGATTGTTTATTTATTTGTTCTTGTTTTTCATAATTGCCTTGGTAAATGTACCTTGTGGCTCTTCGTTTTACTTTTTCAATAGTAAATACCCTAACAAGAAAAGACTTCACAAAGAAGTTTTCAATGATGCTTTCTAAACATATTTTTAATCATTATTTACTATAAGAATGTCAAAATCCTAGATATCGCTACAATACAATTTAAATTAAGGGTTGAGAATTCTAATTGTGTTGCTACAAAATTTCAAACAACTCTTAACTTGAATAAACACTCATTATTTTAAAAGTGAGATTTTAAATTGTCAAAAAACTTACACATAGTCACCAAATAGTCCAAACATATTGAGGTGGAGCAACCCCAAAGACTATCCTAATGGATATCTATATTTCTCTAAAAAGAAATACCACACTTGCAAGCTTAAGGCTTTGTTTTGTTCTAATGCTAAGGGACAATATAACTCTTGGCCTTTTATACATTTTATCTTTGTAATCCACTACTTAACCTTAAGTTGATACAACAATTACTTATATATTGAAAAAACTATGCCTTTGATAACCATTAGTTTCTAACTTAGAGGTTTAAAACCCTGTTTTATAGTCACTTTTGAAGTCGAAACTTTTATTTTTATAAAATATTGATATTTTGCTTGCCAAATGAGTAGAGAGTATGATTATTGTATCACATGGTAAGGGAATTCTTGAATTGATATTGAAATTAAGGGTTTAGGATTATGATGATTGTTGATGATATGCTAAGGAAGCTTTTGAATACATATGGATATTTAGAGTTTACCTCTAAAAATGGAATGCTAAAGTAAGGCTAGTCTTGAAAAATAGATGTTCTTTGCTATTCACTTAGTAGGGTTAAGCAAGAAAGATGAATTTGTAGGATTTAGATGACATGGCAAGAGCAAAAATATCCTTAAGATGATGTTTTACAAAGCCATCTAGAAATTTGGATTTTTTTTATATAAATGTCAAAATCAACAAGTTTGATTATATTAACGAGATAAAAAGTGAGATGTGTAAGGTTTTTGAAGTGAATATGGAGAAAGTAAATGTAAAAATACATAAAATGTGAAATATGTATCAAATTTATTAGATTTACTTTTTTTTTTTTTTTTTTTAAATAAAAAGTAGAACCTGCTATATTAGAAAATCAAAATTCTTACAGAGTATAAACAGTGAGTATCTGAGACCACCCAAAATGCTGCCGATTTAACGGAAACCAACATATATATCGGGCTAGTAGAGTCATATGAAAGTCTTAAGAACAGAGTAGCATCTGTCCTGCCCGGAGGAAACCAGGACAGATGCAGAACATCTAAATACATATAAACAGTGAAGTAGTAAAACTAGAAAGCCAAGTAGACATATAAAACTAGAAACTGAAATAGCATAAGACACCTAAGTGCCTGGTGACCTGTCATCCCCGCAATTCTGCTGCGTGGTCCCTGCCAGGATGGCGAAGGCTTGAGTGCACAGGGGACATCTCCGCTTGACAGGCTCATTGGATAACGCATCAAAGAGCATATCCATGCGTTGGCCCATGAGGAGGGCCCGATGTTCCAGATCCGACATGCGTCCACGAAGATCACGCAAAATAGCCAGGTGTTCGCCCTCAAGGAGTGAACCATGCAAGCTGCCACCCTCTTCCATCGTCGCCTCAGAGCTCCCGTTGAACGCCACCTGCTCCACCGCAACCATCGCACCCTTCGAGCCTTCATCGAACGCCTGTGCACCAAGGCAACTGCAATTTTCGTCACCCGTCCAGGGGATTTCCTCCACTAAACAACCAGGAATGTCGTCTAGCAGTGTCGAATTGAGCTTGCAGACTTCTGGATGGGTCTCCTCCTGGGGCTCCTCGCCGAGATTCGGGAATTCCATAGTAAGTGCCAGGGACGGGTCTTCTTCAATGATGTAAGGAGGAAATTCCTCCGTCGAACCAGAATTTTGCAGGACCCCCGACGCCTTTCCACGAGACTCACTGCTACAACCAACACTCGGCTCAGCTATGGTGGTAAGTCGCTTAATTTGCTCCGCTCTGGCTCTCTGTCTTAGGATGGATGTCGCAAGAGCTAAGGCCCGCTCCAATTGATCCTTGCGGCGCCTTTGCTCCTATTAGATTTACTTTTTAAATTTATTAAATTTACCAATTTTATTTATCCTCCTTTCAAAATTGTTTTACTTATTTCTATTCTTCCTTTTATATATTTTATATTCTATATATTTTATTAATCAAATCTTTCTATATATCATTTTTTATTACTTTTCAATTAAATAAATTCATTTAATTTCATTGATTTTATTTTACTCAATGATACTTCCATAAATATGGATAATCTTTATTTAGATCTTTCATATTATTTACCAATTTGTAACGTTATCAATTCCACATTTCTTCTGAGTTTTATTAATAATTATAATTACTACTTATTCTTTTTTTGTTTAAAATTTCTCTTTAATAACAATAATTATTTATTTATTCCTGAACTATTTTTTTCATTATATTAAAAATATTAATTTAATATTATTTAATTAATAATTAACAAATTTTCTGGTTAAAATCTCTCTTTAATAATAATAATAATTTATTTATTCCTAATTATTTTTTTCATTATATTAAAACTATTAATTTAATATTATTTAATTAATAATTAACTAATTCTCTCTTATTGATATGATTATCTTATTATTTTAATCATTTTTTTTCTAGGTTTAATAGTTATTTTTCTTCCAAACCTATTTAATCATTCTCTTATCATTCATTTATAGCTAATCATTCAAGCTAATTTTGATCCCCTATTATTGATGGGTGAGTATCCACTTGAAATATTGGAAATGCTTTGAAATTAGAACACAATTTAAAAAAATTCTTCTATAATTATGATGAATTGTGAAAATATACATACTCAATATATGTGTGTTTGGAGTTAGAATTGTAACTTTTTGAAAGGTTTGAATTATAAATTTATAAAGTAATTTCAATATATGATAAGTAAAATTTAGAGTGTTTTAAACGTTGATGTTAGTGACAATAATACAATCCATAGTTGGATTCACTTTGTAATAATGAACAAATAACGCCATAATTAAACATATTAAGACAACTAAAGACTTCATAAAGAGATCTAGCATTGATGATAAAATGATGTTGCCATTGTTGATATAATTTTATATGTATGTGTCTTACAATGCACTTATATGTACAACTTACTATATTATTAAATAAGCCATGTTTTTAGCAAACGAATAATTACTTTGACTTGAACAAAAAAGCTTTGAATGTGCCTTTTTATGTATGCTTATGTACCAAAAGCCATCTTTCTTTGATATCGGTACAATTAGGGTGCTACATGGAAATGAACTCGGTGTGATGTGAACTTGGTGTGATATGTCCCTTATCTAAGAGATCTTGAATTTGTTTCTTGATCTTGTCATTCTCTAGTAAATACCTTGATAAATAGGATCGTCAGGAAATGATGCACTTGGTGTTGGATCCATTGAATGTTGGACTTGATAATGTAGATGAATACTAGTAAGGTCCTTCAACGCATAATTTCACTCAACACGACTCCAGGTGCCTTTGATGCACAAGATATTTGGAGGACACTTATGCTTGTACCACAATTTTGTGGTTGTTTTATGGTCTAAACATCAGTGGAGAAAACTTCTATGGATGGTTAACTAGCTTAAAAAATTGTTTAAATATCAATCATCCATTTTCCATTGATCATTTAAGATACTTTGTAGCACTATCTCTAATGTCCAAGATCACACTCTTCAGATGTGACTTGTAGACACTATGTCTTTCACACATAAATGGTTTCCATAGGACCAAATTGTAAATTCCAATGTCACTACATTGTTGAGGACCTCATCTTTGAACTTCTTAATGGCATACTAGGATCATAATTACTTTATAATGTGAATTTCCTTGGCCTGGCTTAATCATCCAACCATATAAGGGCGAGGGTGTGGTGTGATTGCAAAGCCAAGTCAATTGACTATGTCAACCTCAATACTGTTGATTTTTCTAATTTCCAGATCTGGTAATTATTGCCTTACGAATTTCAAACAAAATTTATGCCAATGTTTATCATATAATAATTACACATTTAAAATTTCAACATAAATAAACTGCAGCGAAAAAAAAAAGCAGAATCATAGAGAGATAGCCATGCACAATAGACACAAGATTTATCCTGGGAAAGCCTGAACTCGGGAGAAAAACCCAACAAATTTTATATAGAAGGATTTAGTCCAAGATATTACCAGTACATCACCATCAATAGCCAAAATACCATTCAGAGAATAATGCCCCCAAGCCTAGCATCTCCAAGAGCTAGCACATAAGATAGAGAGACCAACCACCTCAAACCATAGACCAAATCTCAAATGCGCCCTTCTTCTTCTTCTTCGCCACTGTGCCACTACTGCCTAGTGCACATTTTCTGAGGAGAGAACTGTGTAATAATAAAATGAAATGACTTTGCCTTTATTTATACTTGTCCAAGCGCCTTCTATTTCACTGGTGGGGCCGACTTCTTCATTTGGGCTTCAATATGATTTTTGGGGCTTCTGCAATGGTGTAGATGGGTCTTCTTGTACTTCTTGGTATTTCTTCTCTTTTATAAAAGTTTCCTTGAGCCTGCTTGATGTTAACTTCTCCGACATGCACCCAGTTGATGTATATTTCTCCCACATAAACTTAAGTCTCTGTCAGTCCTTGCCAATTCACATGATCAAGGATAGAGACTACAACTGGGCCATTCTCCTTAGCCAAGTCACATGGCCAACTGAGGAGAATGTATGCATGATGCTAATACATGGAGAACATCAACACCCTGGGCCATTCTCCTTAGCCAAGTCATGTGGCCATCTGAGGAGAATGTTTGCCCGATGCATATATACCATTTTACTGAAATATTTTACATGCTCAAATGATCTCCATCCCAACCTGGGAAAATCACATAACAAAGTGAATGCCCAACCTAGGGTCTTCATCCCGATCCCGATGTTGTACGAATCTAACCATGTGAACAGATGATTTGATGCCGAACATGGTAGAAACCACTTGATTACCGATCATTGATGTAAACCGTTAACACGTGTGAGGGAAATCACCAATGATGTCAATGACTCCCAAGGTACCCTAGTACATTCCAGCGAATGTGAATAAATGAGATAAGGTCAACCATTTGTGGAATCATCCGATCAGAGGTCAATGATGTAAACCTACCGTCGGAAGCGAGGAGGACTTCCATTGAGGCATGCATGTCCCGAGGTACTAACTGGTTTATAAGTATAATTCTCGGATAATGTGTTGAAGTTGACATGAACAAACTTGTTGAAGGAGGGCCTTGATGTATCCCCCATCATCGACACGAAACTGACATAGGAAAGTGATATGAGATGGTGAATCAAATGAGTATCGACTGACACAAGAAATGACAATTCGTAATAATGTAGATGGATGGTTTGAAGTGAAACTTCCCTTGAACATGATGAGGCATGATAACTGACTTGGAAACATTGACTCAATCAGTACCAAAAATATAATCTAATGACAATAAGAGCACTCTTAGAATGGATGAAAAAGTATAGCGACACATGGAATTGGTATGACTAAGAGACAAACAAATTACCCAACTGTAAGATGAGACACAAAACATGTGCCATGTTCTGTAACACACCCGACCCCCAAGTACCCTTCCTAGGGATGGGACATCAAATTTTTTCTTACTCTAACCATTTAAAATCCCTTTCTTGAGGTATTCATACTCTTCTACTCGCCCGTATCTTCCCAATGACTTCTACTAGGATCTAATCTGACCTCTGGTTTGCAAGTTATGACCTCCTGAAGTTCTTCGAGCATTAATAGTTGAGGTCCATGTGGCATCCATGTGGGTCCAACTCGTTCATACCATCTTCAGATTCCTAGCTCCCACAGGGAAGGTCCATCCACCGTCCAATCCAATGGCGAGACTCGATCCTCATCTAACACACAGGCTAGAGGGGAATTCGTCGTTCGACGCTGAAAGCCCCTTTTATTTCTGCACGCATGTCCTTCGGAGTCCCAAATTCCAAAACTCCCGCAGGAACCCGAAATCTCTCCACGTGGATTTGACCTTCAAGCCTTTCGACTTACCCTCGACACTGCATTCCAAACCTCCAGAGCCTAGAAGTTCCAGACTCCCGAAGGGTCCACCCTCGCACGTAGTGACGTACTAGATGTGAAGGAAAGTACAGGTGGGTCTCAAATACTCCTCCCGCCAAATAGACTAAAAGGATAAGTTTCAGGAGTGACACACGATAGGGAAGAGATGACACATGGCCCCTACCGTGGGCGACACTTGTCACATGTTAATGGGCACATAGGGTCTATGAGACATACGAATCCAGGTAACATCTGTCACGTAAGTCGTGGTTCCACCTCACCCTGGATGACATCACTGTGCCACGTGACTCTAGACTGATGACCTTCCTACGCCCTTAGATCCCACGGTCAAGGTGTGTCCATGTAACCTCAGTATCTACGGTCTCCGTTACTTTGTAACTTTGGCATTTGGGGGATTCGTGGTGTGAGTTCCTCCTTGCTCCCGAAGTGGTCAGTGTTGGGCTGACCATGGACTAGATCTAATGGTCAGAGGAGATCCAAAAGGGTCCCTATATATACGGCCCTCGTCACTTGGTAGCTCCGGCCTTTGGGAGTTTCGACATCATGGCCACTTTGTTCTCCCGAAGAAAGACTCCGTCGAAGTACCGTACGCGGGTCCCTCCAGATCCACGACTCTCCGCACTTCGTAACTTCGACGTTTGGGGAGTTTGGTGCTTTAACATCCCTATTCTCCCAAAGTATGAATTTGCCGAACTTATCTCAACGTAAATCCAATGGCCAAGGGGACTCCCGAATACCCTCAAATCGGTGGCTTGCGTTACTTCGCGATGGTTAAAGGGATCAAGGTTTAACGGTGGGGAAGGTCTATCTGCCACGGTTAGGGAGACCGCCAGGCGTAATTCAACATTATGGGTAACTATAACTATCAGTTTCCTTCAGCATGTTTACAAATGGTAAGGTTGAAATACTTCGAGCTCTGAACTCCCAGAGTCCCAAAGCCATAAAGGCTCAACTCCTTTCAGGCCTAGTGCAGGGTTCCCATACCTTGGTCACATGCGTCCTTTAAAAACTCTTGTGGGCTACTCGCTAAACTCTTAGCTGTGAATTGGTTAAGGACACAAGCATGAGCTCTCAGTCACATGGGTGAAAGATCTGAAGGAGGCGCCCTCCTTCCATCGGGTTTGAACTTAGTATTCCCGCAAAGGTAGATTCTAAAGGCCGACGAGATTTAAACCTCCCAGTAAATCCTTCCCCGACACTATTCCAAACTTACAACCCATAACTCTCTAGATGCTAAGCGAAGGCAAGTCGAATAACATTCAAACACGGGTTCACAGAAAAACATTACACATTTCTATCTAAATCCTTCAACACAGAACTCGGTCATAAAAATATATATGTATTCAAACATCATTTCCATTTGAATACATAGAGCATGAAAATACTTATCAGAAAACCATAGTTTGTGAAGCGACTGTTGAAAGGGGTACATGTTTCCACCCAACAATAGGCACAACCACTCCTAACATATTTACCGCTAGACACCCCCAAGTTAGACCACCCCCAAGCTAGACCACGATGCTCTGAGAGAGACTCTTTCTTATTTCTCAATGACAGTCAGGGATGGAGGTTACTCTCCTCCTCCCACGGGACCTTGGCAACAGGTTTTCTCTATACCAAGCAAGGAGTTATGCACAAGTACTTCCAGAGTCACTCATCATCCTCGTTTATCATCTTGAACCGAAAACATTGCCAACAACTTCTTGTGCCCATAACGAGTTTATTTATCCATTCTTCCTTGAACTAGAGAGCTAGTTGCAAGCGTTCTTTTCTCTTCTCGAGATTATTCTTTTTTACTCTGCTCTCCTCACCCCCCCCTCCTCTCTGTCCACGAATCACCTATTTTCTTGCCTTCCTCAACAAGTTTGTGTGGGTACGAATCCACAACTTTTATTCGGGCCTGGAAGTCTTGCATATGGGTACTCTACCCCATCTCCTCATTAGCTCTTAAGGAGGACGCTTCCAAGTACCAATCTGACTTAGTAATTCATTTATGGGTCAGAGGTCTGTTCTGAGTCTGAGTCATTAAATCTAGTAAGGCACTGGTTTGGTGGGGTGTCATCTCAACCATTTCTGGTTCCCTTCAATATCTCTCTCATAGAATCCATGGTCTATCTTGGAAAACCCCCCTTTCAGCGGTTATGCAACACTTATCCATTTTATATTAAAATCATAAAATACATACATTGACCTTTTATACAAAGGTTCATCAAATTAAACATTCACACATATCTAGTCCGCCATAGTCTCTTGGCCAGTTATAGTTATATTTACAAACTGGGGGAAATAGAGGTATTACAATCCCCTCCCTCTTAAAGGAACATCGTCCTCGATGTTCTATATGTCGATGCGCTCTCTATGTACATAAGTAAACAAAAATGGATATGCATGTTTCATGGAATCCTCCATTTCCCATGCAGCCTCATCTAGGCCAAAGTGTTTCCACTGCACCTTGACCTGTGAAATGGTTTTGTTCCTGAGTGGGGTTTCCTTCCTATCTATTATGCATTGAGGTTATGGCATAAATTCTCCCTCTGGTTCCACCTGAATCACAAACCAGTCAATAATATGATTAGAATCATGTACACATTTCTTTAATAACGAAACATGGAAAACATCATGTGCCTTCACTATGGGAAGAAGTGCTAGCCTATAGGCTACATGTTCCACTCTATCCAAAATCTCAAAGTGTCCACGATACCGAGGTGCCATCTTGGCACAAGCTCCCATTCTCATGGATCTTTTCCTGGGTCTAACTCAGAGATACACATGATGTCCTATTTTGAATTCTCTAGGAGTCTACTTCCTGTCTGCATAACTTTTATATCTATCATGGGCTATTTTCATATTCCGCTTTATCTGAATTACTTGTTGTTCCATTTCTTTTAGCATGTCTGGCCCAATTGTAATTCTATCTACTAGGTTATCCCAACTGATTGGAATCTTGCATTGTCTACCATATAGGGCCTCAAAAGGGCTCATCTTCAATGACTCTTAATAGCCATTGTTGTAGGACAACTCTACCAGTGGTAGGTAGTCTTCCCACTTCTTAGGCTGATGAATTACATGCATCCTTAACATATCCTCTAATAGTTGGTTTACCCTCTCTGCCTGCCCATCAGTTTGAGGGTGATAGGTTGTGCTAATAACAATTTAGTTTCAAAACCAACAAATAACGATTTCCAAAAACTTGAAGTGAATTTTGTATCTCTGTCAGATATGATCTTAGTAGGCATGCCATGCAGCCTAAATATTTCTTTCATGAAAATACTGGCAATATCTATTTCCTTGCAAGTTGACTTGATGGGAATGAAGTGAGCAATCTTGCTCAATTTGTCCACCACTACTATGATGTCGTCATTCTGATTAGGCGATCTTGGTAATCCTGTGATGAAATCCATGGAGATGGTTTCCCATTTCCATTTTGGGATTGGTAGGGGTTGCAACAACTCTGTTGGATGGCGGTGTTCTGACTTAACTTGTTGACATTCTAGACATTTAGCCAAGTAATTAGCTATGTCCTTCTTTAGTCCCGACCAATAAAACTATTTCCTAGTGGTTGTGATCATCTTATGATACCCAGGATGACTAGTATATGGTCTTTTGTGTAATTCATCCATCATGAACCTTTTCAACTTGTCACAATTTAGAATACACAACCTATATTTATAAGTTAGAAAGCCATCATTCAATAATGATAACCTTCGTACTTCATCCCTGTGGGCTCTTTCTCTAAGTACGATTTTATAGTCTTGAAAAATGCATCTATTTCTTGTGGACTTTTGACTCTCTCCCTGACATTCGTTTCACGGGTGCTTACAGTTGCCAGGTCAATCACTTTCACACTTCGGCTAAGGGCATCAACCACCCTATTTTATTTTCCTTTGATATGTTTGATTTCAAAATAAAACTCACTAAGGAGAGCCATCGATCTAGCTTGTTTAGCATTGAGTTTCGGTTGATCAAACGGGTACCTCAACCCACAATGGTCTATCATTAGCACAAATATTATACCCAGGAGGTAATGCCTCCACATTTTTAAAGCATGCACTATGGAATCCAACTCTATATCATGGGTCATGTTATCCCCTAGCCTAGGGATAACTAAGGAGAGTATGTCTCGAGGCCCACAGGTCCTAGATATGGAGTATCGAGAGCCATATTGACTTGAGCCTGGCCCTAGAGGGCCCATCTTTCTTTTTCAACGCCTCCACCTTGTCAGCAACAACAACATCCATCCCATCGGCCCGATCCTTCAGTAGCAATGGGTCTTTCTCCATGAGGTAATGGGTCTGCGTATCATGGTATGTGTCACTCTGATTCTCAAAAAAATTGAATATGTGCATTTAATTCTTTTTTTACTTCTGACGTGGGCTTGGATTTTATTCCTTTCCACTTGTCCACACATGGGGGGAATGACAGGATGCCCTAGCAAGTTGGTTCCCATATCGTTTGAGTTGTCACTGGTTGGGTTCATGAAAGGTCATCGTTTGTTCCCACCATACTTATCACTTTTCATCTATGTTCCCTCTCATCCATCCCCTACATTGGTACAAGCATTGGGTTTTCCAAGTTAGTAAAGTGTTGTACCTTAACTTGTGGGAAGAAGGGGCTAAAGGCCGAGACGATAAAAGTAGTTGGCAAAAGATAAAATCCAAAAGAACAAAACCTTCAGATGCTTCACCCAAGGATCCCTGAGAAAGAAATAAAAGGTTTCTCAGCAAGAAATAGAGGGACCCATAAAATAATAAAATCAAGACCTAGTTGGAAGATATGGGGTCTCATCACAAGCCAACCTATTAGGTCCATGGGAGGCTAATTTTGGAGTATTTTGTCATTTTTCTTGGTGGAGGTGTTCAACTAGGCTATTTGTTAAATGATTCTTGGTGAATGTAAGCAAATTTTCTGCAATTCTTCTTCATTAAATGGTTATGGTTGTATTTATCTTGCATTATACTAAGATTATGAAATTTGTAGCTTAAAACCCTATGAGGCTAAAGCACATGTTATTGTCCTTGCCTTAATAACTTCCACCTAGATAATGCTAGAAAACCGATTTTCTTGAAGCTTTTTTTTTTCTAAGGGCCTTGCCATTGCAACACCCTAGCACCTTTTGCTTCATATAAGCCATCATAATTTTTATCTTTGAGCTAAAGAACGAGGAAAAATACTAGGGCCTAGGGTTACCTACTTCCTAGTAGCCATTTTCCCCCTAGGGTTTGGTGATTGAAGCCTTGGGCTACCAACACTTCAACTATTGACCCCTCTTGTCTCTAGTTCTCTTATTATCATTTGTTCCTTCAAGATTTTCCGCTGCATAAAAGGACTCCATTTACCCTAAAAAGCACTGATCTAAGCCTTACAATTGAGTGATTGACAAAAACTACTATCAAAACCTTTACCTTGATCTCTCTACTAACAACTCCTAACCTTAGAATAGTCTAATCTACTAACCTATTTGTTGTTGTTACTAAAGTAAGCTACAACCATATATTGCAGCACTAAAATCACCTAAAAGAAATTGAGAATGTTGATTAATACATTGCCTAATGAGCTTCTGAAAAATGCTAGTACTTTGCTATTGTTGAGTAATTATCTTGGTCATTCTAAAGCCATTTTAAGGCATTTATTGTGAAGCTATTGTATTTTTTTTTCCTCAGAAAAATTCATAATTTTATTCATCAAAGAGAACCAAATTACATAAATAGGTGCATGAAGCACTCCCAAAAGATGGGTAAAAGAGTAGATAAAAATACAACAATAACTGAGTAAAACCAACAACAAAAATGATAGGCCAGAACTGCATGCCAAAGAAAGGACCTCAAAGTGCAGATCCATAGATCCACACTGCACGCCCAAAAGATGGACCTCAAATCTCCACCCCAACCTCCAAAGAGTAGTAGAATACCCAGCAATCGCTGCACCAAACACCAGATCCAAGTCCAGAGACTCAAAACCAGTCCACCAAAGCTCCAAGGGAGGGAGCCACTGATAGGAAGAAACCCTATCAGGTTCGAGAGGCATAGTACCTACCAACCTGACAATGACCAGAGTATATGTCAGTCCAGCAGACCAAGGGCCGCACGATAAATCAGGGCACCAGATTCAGTCCCGAACCGATGCATGTAAGACGGGGAGCCCACGGGGGCAAAGCCACCAACAAGGAAATGAGTTATCCAATCCCATAGAGAGACTCTCTGTCACAGAGAGAGGCAGGGGAAAAAAAATCATCCCACGAGGGCATAACCACCAGTATACTGGAGTATAAGAACCCCAACCGGCCAAATGTTGCACAACCGAAGCACCAGTCCAGTCCATAACTGCCGAGGGGACACGTTGTCATGGTGGGAAGAAGAGTTGAGCGCCTACGGGAGGGGAAGTGGCTAGGAAAACCCTAGTCGCCTCTGCCTACCCATATCGTGAATCTATTGTCTTATAAACATTGCTGCTATAAAATTATGTTTGCTTCATCATATATCAACAATTGATTTTATTAATAAGTTCCACGTTTTTATGAAGTACTAACAACAAGTTGTACTTGCAAAGGATATATTTTCTTGTTGCTTTGTTTTGGGAAGGTACATCTTAATACTTCATCACTTCATTGGTTAAAACCCTAGGAATTTATGATTAGTGTGACTTGTGAGAGGGGACACTTTCATAGACATTTTAACGTTTGCCTTCTCAAAACCCCGAGTCACCGGGGCCGTCTCCCCTGGGCCATCAACCCTAAATAGAAAGAGGTATCCTATTGAGGTGATAGTGATAGGATAACCTCATGTTACACCAATTTTCCTTGCCTTAACCTTTTCCTCTGGAATAAGTACAAATTGTGTGATAACAGTTTGGCTTCATTGTCAGGGAACACTGAGTCAATTCTCCTCAAAGACAAAACTTCTCGGTAAGCCTTTCCTCGAAAGCCTTTAATTTTCAAATCTTACCCGACGACTCCATTGAGGGTGATCCTCTCATCCCTTTGATAATTTCAAGTAAATTATCTGGTGACTCCACTAATGACGAAGCCAACTATGAATTCTCAATGGGACCCAAGAAATGTCAAACCTTTAGACATGAGTAAAATCCCGGGGTATCCTCAACGAATGCCTCCGAGGTATGAAAAATGGCTCCCTAAATTCACTAGTAGCGATGAAGAGAATCCTAATAAACATGTGCATGATTTTTATGCTTTCTTTCAACTTCATCCTATCATTGACGATGCTGAAGACCTTGCAATGAAACTTTTCTCTGCTACTCTTCATGATAATGACAGGAGATGGTATGAAGACCTCCTTGATGCTAGTATTGCTACCATGGATCAATTGGAAGAGGTTTTCCTAGAAAAATGGTATCCTTGTGTTTTGCTAAAAAAAACTTACTCACATGAAGAAGAATTGGAATGAAAATGTTGGGGAATTTCATGATAAATTTGAAACGCTATTACAACAGATCCCAATAAGACATCACCCGTGACACAAATTTCTTATTTTTCTTTACACCAAATACTTTATGGGACAGATAAGTTTCTCTATCGAAGACGAAGCCCCTAGAACAATCCAGGAAGTTTATAATATGGCTACAGAAATCGAAGCCAACATCTCCTCATTCAAAGAACAATCCTTTGTTCCATAAATCAAGGCTTGTGAACCCAAAGACACCCCAGATATTCCCAAGAGAGTACCCTCCCTTGAGACATCTATTGAAGAAACCCCAGAAGATTTAGAACAAGACATCAGTCAACAAGAGGTTGAAGAAGGGGGTCTTGATGAAGGTTACCAATCCCATGGGGAAGAACAAGAATTTACTCATGCTTCTACCGAAGATATGGTTAAAGAGTGAGAGCCTGGAGATATCAAACACGATGATGAAGTATCGATATGTGCTCCTCCCTCTGATGAAGCCATCCACGAGCCCATTCCTCCTGCACAAGAAGAAGAGGATGAGGTTAGTCACTTTCCTTTTCAGGATTTTGATAATGCCTTATTCTATGATTCAGAGAGTGAAGGAGAAATGGAATCCTCGGGAAAGGTAGATCCTCCTTGTTGTACAATTGAAGATGTAGAAGCAAGTCTTCCATTTGATGAAGTCATCCAAATACTTGAATCTCCTGCACAAGAAGAAGTAAGCAAGGTGATTTGTTACCCTTTCCAAATTCTTAATGATTATTCATCTCATGATGTGGAAAGTGAAGAAGTGTTGGATGTTTTTACCCCTTCATGCTATAATAAAGATGATGATTTTGTTGATAATATTGAACATTTCATACATGTCAGGAAGCGTAATTGGGATGTGATTGGATATGATGGGGATCCCATTTACGACATTAACGGTCATGTCCAAAAGTTTCCTTTACCATTATCGCACGAAGTTACTAATAAATTTGACATTTGGCAACAAGGGCATGACATGATTACAATTTTTTTCAGACACCCGAGGATGACCTGATGCTATGCTCTCCTAATAATTTTCAGTCATACCTTGAGGACTTTGATGATTGTTCCTTTTAGCACCTGGATTTATTCTATGAATAAAATTATCAACCATCGTTGTGCTCAGATATTGATAAGAGTGAGGAAGTTTCTTTCTTGAAGCAATATACTTGTGATAATATTTTCCACCTCCCTTTGATTACTTTACCTCGCTATGTCACTAAAGGTATGGTTTGGAGACATGTCCCTTATCCCAATTCCTCTGTAGGACAAAGCCTCCTTTTGTTTTTTGGGTAAAGGTTGGGTACCTTAAGAAGAAGCTTATTATCACAGTCTTCCAACTTCCCCCTAAGAAATTGTCGGTCATCCTTTTGGTTCTTGCTAATCCATTCCTAGGCCTCAGATTGTGAAGATGTCTGAGATAGCCAGCTTTGAGACTCTTTGAGTCGGTCTTTTGAACCTTTGACTTTTCATGATCCCTTTCTAAGATGGATTGATCACTTTCTTGAGAGTATGACTTGGCACCACTTTTTCCCTCCCACCCGCCTCCATGAGCTAGACCTTACGATTTCCAATGATACAATACATTTTCTAAGTCATGTTGTTGTTGTTTTTAACTTATCATTGCTTTGGTTTATGATGAAGCACAGAGGCAGGTATGGTGAGACATTGCTAGGATGGTTTCACTCACTATTTGACTACACCTAACATTCATCCAAGAGGTAAGTAGAGGAAAGTAGGTAGGCATTTTCATACATTGTATATACCATCTGCATTTCATGCTAGAGTAGTTGCATTTCCATTTGTATATATGCTTGCTTATTTTCATTTTATTGTACCATATATGAGCCAGGGGTGATATCACCACCCCAAATGATTACTAATAATATTTTGTTGAGATCAAGCAGGTCACAGGTCATGCCGGAGATGTTGAGGTTCTTATGTGCTCTACGGCGAGCACATGTCCCCGAGTTGGAGCCAGATGTTATCCCCTAGCCTAGGGATAACTAAGGAGATTATGTCTCAAGGCCCACAGGTCCTAGACATGGAGTACCGAGAGCGATATTGACTTGAGCCTAGCCCTGGAGGGCCCATCTTTCTTCTTCAACACCTCCACCTTGTCAGTAGCAGCAACATCCATCCCATCGACCTGATCCTTCAACAACAATGGGTCTTGCTCCATGAGGTAATGAGTCTGGGTATCATGGTATGTTTCACTTTGATTCTCAAAACATTTGAATATGTGCATTTAATTCTTTTTTTACTTTTGATGTGTGCTTGGATTTTATGCCTTTCCACTTGTCCACACTTGGGGAGGATGACAATATGACCTAGCAAGTTGGTTCCCATAAGGTTTGAGTTTCCACTGGGTGGGTTCATGAAAGGTCATCGTCCGTTCCCACCATACTTATCACTTTTCATCTATGTTCCCTCTCATCCATCCCCTACATTGGTTCGGGCATTGGGTTTGCCAAGCTAGAAAAGGGTTCTACCTTACCTTGTGGGAAGAAGGGGCTAAAGGCCCAGAGGGTAAAAGTAGCTGGAAAAAGATCAAATCCAAAAGAACAAAACCTTCAGATGCTTCGCCTAGGGATCCTCGAGAAATAAATAAAAGGATTCTCAACAAGAAACAAAGGGACCCATAAAATAATAAAATCAAGACCTAGTTGGAGGATAGGGGGTCTCATCATGAGCCAACTTATTAGGTCCATGGGCATGTAGCGGTATGACACTACCATTCATCTGGTCACCATGCCAGGGTAGTGGCTCTTGGTGTCATATCCAAGAGAAAGGGGGTCTCATCACAAGCCAAACTTCTCATCTCCCTGAAATGCTTGTGGGTAACATTGTCACCATTGGTCACCACGCCAGGGAAATGTCCCCGAACTAGTCTCTTGAAAGAAAAATCAATAAGATAAAAAGATAAAAGGTATTGAATGGGCTTGGAAATATTTGCATCCATGACAGGTGCAACCCACCCTCTTTAGAGGTACCCACAGGTAATCCCGACATTCCCTTGTCATCACTGCACACATTGCTAAAAAATACCTCACCACCTCATCCACTTACATGGCCTGGATTTGTCTTTACCTGGAAACATCCCACGTCCAATGAGAATTAACGTAATAGGACCTCCTGATGTCCTCTCCAAACTTGGATTGTAGAATATCATAATGTCTTTGAGCACTTGTCTAGGAATGGGGGGTTTTATGCACATGTTTAGATAACTTGATTATTATATGTGATTGACATTTCTATGATCCCTGTGACTTATGAGCCCATGGAGGGTGTACTTGTTTTTTTTGCAGGGCCACACCCAACGGACAGGTACACATGGGGAGATGATTAGTTCAGACCTCCATAGGGATAAAATCCCACCTAATGGATGATGAGACCCCAGCCAGGGGCAGAGACAGGACAAAGGCTTGCACCAGAGAGAGACGTGGACGTTCCACCAGAGACAACCTGGCAGGCTTGGACTTAGGGGGGCCTTTCCCTTTTATGATGATGTTGGCCTTGAATGGACCATGATGTCACCTATGTTTCCCTTGATGTCACCAACGTTTGATGGACACTTTGGAGGCAGTTATGTGCCAAGTGGCACGTGTGGCTTGTTCTAGAGGCCTTGGGAGGCCTAACGTTTTTCTCCTGGAGGCCAACATTTCCCCAAAAATACCTAACATCTCCCTAAAAGGGCATGACGTCACCTTTTCTTCTTGATTTAGGGTTTTAATTTGTCATTTAATGTAAAAACTAGATATTACATGTAAACTAGCCATGTCGACCTTTTTGACCTAATTATGTCATTGTAATTGTATAAATAAGCGATTTTCCCTTGAATTATTTCATCATCTTTCACTCACACTTAGTGAGGTCTGAAATTTGCGCCCTAATTAGGGTTACTTGGTTGAAATTCAGTGCGCACTTCTTGAAGGAGGCTAATTTTGGAGTATTTTGGCATTTTTCTTGGTGGAGGTGTTCAACTAGGCTATTTGCTAGATGATTCTTGGTGAATGTAAGTAAATTTTCTTCAATTCTTCTTCATTGAATGGTTATGGTTGTATTTATCGTGCATTTATACTAAGATTATGAAATTGGTAGCTTAAAACCCTAGGAGGCTAAAGAACATGTTATTGTCCTTGCCTTAATAACTTCCACCTACTAGATTATGCTAGAAACCCGATTTTATTGAAGCTTTGTTTTTGCTAAGGGCCTTGCTAATGCAACACCCTCGCACCTTTAACTTCATCTAGGTTGTCATAATTTTTTTATATTTGAGCTAAAGAACGAGGAAAAATACTAGGGCCTAGGGTTACCTACCTCCTAGTAGCCATTTTCCCCCTAGGGTTTGGTGATTGAAGCCTTGGGCTACCAACACTTCAATTATTGACCCCTCTTGTCTCTAGTTCTCTTATTATCATTTGTTTCTTCGAGATTTTCCTTTGCATAAAAGGACTCCATTTACCCTAAAAAGAACTGATCTAAGCCTTACAATTGAGTGATTGACAAAAACTACTATCAAAACCTTTACCTTGAGCTCTCTAGTAACTACTCCTAGCCTTAGAATAGTCTAATATACTAACCTATTTGTTGTTGTTACTAAAGTAAGCTACAACCATCTTTTGCGGCACTAAAAGCACCTAAAAGCAATTAAGAATGTTGATTAATATACTGTGTAATGAGATTTTGACAAATGCTAGTACTTTGCTATTGTTGAGTAATTATTCTTAGTCATTTTGAAGCCATTTTAAAGAATTTATCGTGAAGCTATTGTCTTATAAACATTGTTGTTATAAAATTATGTTTGCTTCATAATATATCAACAATTGTTTTTATTGATAAAGTCCATGGTTTTATGAAGTACTAACAACAAGTTGTACTTGCAAAGGATATATTTTCTTGTTGCTTTGTTCTGGGCAGGTACATCTTAATACTTCATCACTTTATTGGTTAAAACCCTGAGACTTTCTGATCGGTGTGACTTTTGAGAGGGGACATTTTCATAGACATTTAAACCTTTTCCTTCTCAAAACCCTGGGTCACCAGGGACATCTCCCCTGGGCCATCAACGCTAAATATAAAGAGGTTTATTATTGAGGTGATTGTGATAGGATAACCTCTTGTTACGCCATTTTTCCTTTCCTTTACCTTTTCCTCTGGAATAAGTACAAATTGTGCGATAATAGGTCACATAATTGATTTCATGCTCATTCAATTTTCTGGATTCGTAGAAAATTACATGTTCTTCTTGCATAAGGACTCCTCCAAGTCCTTCCTTCTAGGCATATGTACACACAAGGAATTCCTTGTTTGGGTCTGCAATCCTCAGCACAATTGCATTGGTTAGAATATATTTCATCTCTTGGAATCTCTCCTCACATTCTGATGTCCAAAGGAATTTAACTCCCTTTTTTTGAAGGGGAGTGATTGGGAAACCAATCTTGGAAAATCCTTTTAAGAACCTCTTATAGTATCCTGCTAGGACCATAAAGGATCTTATATCAGATACATCTTTAGGGTAGGCCAATCCATAATGGATTTTATCTTGTCAGGATCAAATTCCATCCCTTCTTCAGAAATAAGATGGCCGAAGTAATGGACTTGTTTCTGGAAGAAGTCACACTTATTGAACTTAGAATAGAGATGATGTTCTCTCAGTACTTGAAGCACTAGCTTGAGATGTTCTTCATGCTATTCCATGTTCTTAGAATAGATTAGGATATCATCAATGAAAACCAATACAAATATGTCTAATAATTTACTGAGAACATTATTCATTAAGCACATAAAAGTGGTCGGTGCATTGGTTAGCCCAATTGACACCACCACAAATTCACAGTGACCATATCTTTTCCTAAAGGTTGTTTTTTGGATATCTTCATCTTTAACTTTGACCTGATGGTATCCTAACCTCAATTCAATCTTGGAGAAAATTGTAGCACCTGTTAATTGGTCAAACAAGCCATCGATCCTTAGCAAGGGATACTTATTCTTTATGGTCATATTATTGAGTTGCCTATAGTCTATGCACAACCTAGGTGTGCCATCCTTCTTTTTCACAAAAAAGGTTGGTGCTCCCCATGGAGACACACTAGGCCGAATGTATCCTTGGTCCATTATTTCATTTAGTTGTATCTTGAGCTCTACTAGCTCCAACTTACTCATTCTATAGGATGTTCTAGACACTGGCATCACTCCTGGTGCAAGTTCTGTTGAAAATTCAATATCTCTTTTTTGAGGTAGACCTCGTACCTCTTCTAGAAACACATCTTTATACTCTCTTAATATGGGATGGTCTTCTAGGATTGGTTTGTTTTCCTCGACATATTCCAACACTTGTATTGCATATAAAGGGCATCCTTTTCTGAAATATTTCTTCACTTGAAGGGTTGATATTTGTCTCACTGAGACATGCTTTTGAATACCCTGTAAGGTTACCTGTCTCCCTTCTTCATTTTCACACTCCAACGTTTTATTGTAACAGTCCAACTTGGTTTTATGGGTGTAACATACCCACTACCCATATAATAAAAAATTTCGTTTAGTTCTCAACAATGAGAATCCCCGAAGCTTGTAGCCGCAAAATGCCAAACCCTTTCCACAGATCTTTCATTCACCTATACGGCTTCCTTCACCTAGACCGTAGTCTTCCTCGATCTTAATTTCAGGTTATCGGGGTTTCGTCTCTCCCGTAGTCAAGGGTTCTTGTACTCTGTAATTTCCGATGGCCGATGAACTCCTTTTTTGCCTTAGCCCCTCCCTGGCTAGGCTCCTAGTCCACACGACCGTGTACCCAAGACCTCAGCCTTATGGCTTTTCCTTTCGTCGGGGTTTCAGGCTTTTTAATATCGAAGTGCATAAGCACCTTGGATCTGCGATTCCCTGATTCCTGACGCGCCCTTTTTGCATTAGCCCTCCTAACTATAGGCCTCGAACCCTATGACCGTTAACCTATGACCACGGTCTTATCTCCTTATCGGAGTTCGGGGTTTCGCGTGTCGAAATGCACCAAACCTCTTGTCAACGGAATCCCTGATTTCCCGATGCACCGATTCCCGATTTGACGTCACCAGGAAGCCCTTCCTCCGTAACCAAAATCAACGGTGGTGAGCAGTCGCTGAGATCAACGGCTCCTGACCTCCTTATCTGCGGTGCCAACATCTGGTTCCCACTTAAGGGGGCTTCCACTGCTCCGAATACGCTGACAACTGTCCCCCACTGATCGGGGTATCGCGGTTCGGGTTTTCAAAGTGCACAAGCCTCTTGTCACCGGGATCCCCGATTTCCCGATGACCCAAATGCCGATAGACGGCTTCCTTGTCGGGCCTTCCTCGATGGCTCCGATCTCTGCCACGTGTATCCTTGAGCGGGCGCTCCCTATGCATTAGCTCTCTTGGTTCAGTTCCCGGTCCATAGGACCTGCTACCATATGTCCGCAACTCTATAGCTACCCATCGGGGTTTTGGGGTTTATGATGTCGCGATGCATAGGCCTTCGCAATTTCCGATCCTCCGATCCCCGATGCCACTTGGTGTTGACTCACGACCAAGCTTGGTCTTCCGACACCTGTCCCTTGTTCTGGCGCCTATGGCCCCCACTCCCTATGATGGCATGGAGTGACACCCGTCCTCCACTGGAGTGCTATGACTGCGGGACCGTCGTGTTTCGGGATTTCGCGACTCCTCCTGTCGTGAGTTTCTTGTCATCGAGAATCCCAAAATGTCGAACCTCGATCTCTTCAGGATCCTTGGACACGCGTCCCTCAGGTTAACGGTTATGATCGCGTCGGGAAATCGTGGATCGCGACTCCTGTATGCAAGAGTTTCTTGCCTTTGGAAAACCCGATGCTCCAAATGCCGACTCGCCCAGATCTCCTGCCACGCGTCCTACCAAGATCAACGGTTGAGATCCTTTTCTCAGGATTTCGCGACTTATCCTGTCCCGTGTCTCTTGTCCTCGGAAATTCCGATTTCTCGATGTGTCAAATGACGATGGCGCTTGATCTCTAACACCTGTCCCTCCGATGGACGGTCCAGATATTATCGTTGTTTTGAGACTTGAGTGGCCCCGATGCCTGGTACCTCGGATCTCCGAGATGGACGATCTCGTGACACGTGTCCCTCTCCAACCGGACGGCTTAGATTTGCTCTCGGGATTTCGAGACTTTCGAAGTCCTGTTTCTCTTGCTCTCAGGATCTCCGATTCCCCGATTCCCGACTCTTCGGGATCTCTTGCCACGTGTTCTGGTTGAGATCAAGGGCTGAGATTCCCTGTCGGAGTTTCGAGGCTCAAGAGGTCTCAGTTCTCTCACCTGTAAAACCCCGATGCCTCCAAAATCTCGATGACTTCTCAGAGTGCTGACACATGTCCTGTCAAGATCAACGGCTAGGATTCTTTCTCTGCACACTAAGGTTTAACTCCGGCGCAACTTCTCGATATCCGACGGCTGTCGGGACTATGGTCTAAGATCTGGCGGTTCAGATCATTTCTCCTGCACGCTTCCCTTCCAGAGGCTATACTCCGTGCAACTCCTCCCGATCCAACGGTTTACGGGATTTATGCTCCAGATCCGATGGCTCAGATCACTTCCTCGCACGCCCACCCCTGCGCTTAACCCCTGCGCAGTTTCTCCAAATCCAACGACTGACGGGTAAATTGGACCGAGATCCAATGGTCTAGATTCGTTCTTTCGGGTCTTGGGATTTACGATCCCAATTTTTCGTTACTCACGATGTTAGAGGAAGAAGGGGCAAGGTAAGTAACACCTGCGTTACTTTCATCAATCTAATGGCCGTGAATGACTATGGTTCCTCCGACGAGATCTCATCCGTCGATTTGTCACTTCTCACAACACTACCACCTTGGAACCTTAATGAAATCGTTCCTCCTCGTGCAGGGTCGATAAGGCCTGTGCGTTCGGGTCCTTGTTCTGGGTTCTTGGTGAACCTTTCCAAGGAGGGAATCTCTATGAAGAGATCCTTACCGGGGCATTTCCGGAAGCGGATAAAGGAAGACAACTTCCCGAGAATGGCTGGGCGTGATTAGATTCATTTATCAACGTAAGTCGAGCACGGTTTCCTCGGTGTTAAGCATATATCAACTCATTCATATCAATCACTACACGGTCATTCTCATGCTGAAATCATTTACAATTTCACAAGTTCTATGAGCTAACACCTACTCCATATCATCAATTACTACAGAGACATTCTTACACAGGAAACATTTGCAATTTCACAAGCCTATGCACATATGTGACAGCATATTAATTCAAGATGTAATATAAGCAAAATACTTATCAGAAATAACTTCAGCAATGGGAGCAACTGTTGAGAGGGGTGCTCGTTTCCACCCAACCGTAGGCGTAGCGACTCCTACTGGATTTACCACTAGCCACCCCCGAGATGAGACCACGATGTCCTGAGACCTGCGTCTCTCTGTCTGCCAGTGCCCAGGAGTGAAGGTTGCAATCTTACCTCTCTGCGATCACTCACTCTGCGTAAAAATTGCCAGAGTTCCTCTCGCGTCTGCCCCCCTTTCCATCGTTTCAGCCATACACCTTATCCTCTCGCGAGGTTGCGTGTGGCACGATTACCCTTGCGCTGGTCATTTATGATGGCTCTACGGATAGGCGGTTCACCTCCCCATCCCTCATCAAGCCATCAACCTACCGGCCTGCAAGGCATTAATTTCAAGGCTAGCGAGCCGCTTTTGGTTCTCCGGGCTAGTGGAGTCCAAAAATACGGTATTTAATTCTTGGTGGAAGTTAACGCCCCTTTTTCAAGGTGCCCTCCACCACCATCGTGGTCTCTTTTCCGCACATCCCCTCTCAACAGTTCTGCAATAAATTCAAACTATCATTTACATTC
>ML781591.1:307457-323033 GCA_009831015.1 Picea engelmannii | reverse complement strand
CGCACATCCCCTCTCAGCAGTTCTGCAATAAATTCAAACTATCATTTACATTCATTGACCTCTTCCTGCAGGTCCATTTACAACACATATTCATACTTATGAGTTTTGCCATAGTCCTTGGCCAGTTCAGTTACATTTACAATATGGGGGAAACAGGGTGTTACAATGGGCAACCAACCAGTCCACGCCAATCAACAGGTCATAAGATCCTAAAGGGAGTATGTTTAGGGTTTCTTGGGTGGGTAGTCCACTCATAATGAGTTGGCATGCTGGTATGACTTATGTTACTTTTCTTTTGGTTCCAATGGCTAGTTGTACTAGCCATGATTTAACATGTTTAACATGTTGCAATCTACATTTATCAATAGTTTGAGGGGAAACATAACTCAAATTAGAACCATGGTCAATTAAAATGGAAATTGGATGGTTGGCAATCATACCTTCCATCTCCACCACTGAAGCTTGGTGGTCAGATTTTTATTATCCAAGGCTGCATAAATCTGTGGCATGCTCCTAGCCACATCATTGAATGTGGTAGCCTCTTGGATGTTGTAGACCCTCCTATTGTTTTGTTTCCTATATGGGTAGCCCCTCAACAAATCTTCTTCTCCACAACCCCAATATTTCAAGGGTTCTCTCTTTGTGTTATCAATATTACCTAGGGCTTCTCCAAAGGGTTTATTTCCACTCCGAGAGGGGAAATTTGCTGATATACACTTTTAGTAGGAAGGCTCATCCATGCTTCCAATACTTTTCTTCTTCCAATCCTCGTGAGGTTCTTTCTTATTCTTGAACTTCTCATAGCAATACCTTGCCTTCCAGATAATGTCTTCTAAGGTCTTTGGCTCATCAAATTCAATTCTGTCCCAGAAGGACTGAGGAATTCCACTAATAAATCATGTCATCTTCACCTTTTCATCTTTGTTGTAGGGCACATACCTTATCATCTCAAGTAATTTATTGATATATTCCTCTATTGTGAGTTGTCCCAACTTGAGCTCATAGAAATCCTTGGTCTTCACGTCAAAGTATTTCTCGGACATATACTTCTTCTTGAAGTATTTCTCAAATTGTTTCCATGACAAGTCCTCATGGATTCCTTTCACGTTCCTAAGGTCTTCCCACCAAATGGAGGTCTTTCCATTCAGGTTAAAAATGACTATTCAAACCTCTAAATTTTCAGAGTAGTCATGGACTCTAAATTACTTCTTCAAGCCAAGCATCCAAACTTTTGCTTCCTCCCCTTTCTTAATTTCTCCATCAAAATTGGGTGGTTTTTCTTTCTTGAACTCTTCAGGGTCATGACTTTGGAAATGTTTCCTCTTCTTTATTTTCCTTTGGGAATGCGAACTAGCTTTGTTATTAGAAGATTCCTTGGAGTTGTCAGTTTCCTTACCAGAGGATTCTTCCGATGAGTGTCTCTTGGCTCCATGTTGGGCCTTATTTGAGGTGCTCCTCCTTGTGTGGCCAATTTCAGGGCCATGTTTTTGCATCTCAGGTGGACTCTAGGTTTTCTTGGTATGATGTTTGTCCACATGACTGGCTGTTGGTTCATGTTGCAACTGCCTTTGTATATTTGATAATATCTGTAGTAGAACTGCATTAATTTCAATTTTCTTTTCCTGCTCTTTTATTATCCTTTCATTGTCAGCCTTACATCTTTGTAATTATGCCATGGGGCTTCTTATAGTTTCAGCCAAGTCTGGAGGGGTTTCCATCGCCCTCCTTTCATCAGATTCTTCCTCTCTATTGTGTGAGCTTTCCCCCAATTCATGGCGTGTCACCATCCTTTGTCCTTTAGTTTGCTTGTGGTCCCCTGACTGTTTAAGTGTTGATAAAACATTATTTGTTAGTTAATGATTTACTAGTTTTATGAACAACACAAATTTCAAATTTTTCAAAACATATACAACAACAGAAAGTTTCATGTGCTCCTTCAGTAGAAGTTTAAATAAGTCTCTTAAGAATGGGGTAAGATAGGGTGTCACCCCTAAAATTTCTCTAATTAATATTTTTAAGCGACTCGTTCATGAGCCCAAGCAAGCCAAGTGTTGCAACCATGCTCTGATACCAATTTGTAACACACCCGACCCCTAAGTACCCTTCCTAGGGATGGGGAATAAAAAAATTTCTTACTCTAACCATCTCGAATCCCTTTCCCAAGGTATTCATCCTCTTCTACTCGCCCGTAGCTTTCTAATTACTACTACCAGGATCTAATCCGACCTCTGGTTTGCAAGTTATGAACTCCTGAAGTTATTCAGGTGTTAATAGTTGAGGGCCACGTGGAATCTACGTGGGTCCAACTCGTTCATACCATCTCCAAATTCCTATCTCCCACAGGGAAGGTCCATCCACCATCCAAACCAACGGCACGACTCGATCCTCATCTAACGCATAGGCTAGAGGGGAATTCGACATTCGACACTGAAATCCCTTTCTTCTTTATGCACGCATGTCCTCTGGAGTCCCAAATTCCTGAACTCCTAAAGGAACCCAAAATCTTGCCACATGGCTCCAACCTTCAAGCCTTTCGACTTACCCTTGACACTGCATTCCAAACCTCCGAAGCCCCAAAGTTTCAGATTACTGAAGGGTCCACCCTCACACGTAGTGATGTACTAGACGTGGAGGCAAGTACAAGTGGGTCCCAAATAATCCTCCTTCCAAATGGACTGAATATATAAGTGCTAGGGGTGACACGCGGTAGGGAAAATATGACACATGGCCCCTACCATGGGAGACATGTGTCACATGTTAATGGGAACATATGGTCTACGAGACGTATGAATCCAGGTAACACGTGGCACGTAAATCATGGGTCCACGTCACCCTATATGGCATCATTGTGCCACGTCAGTCTGGACTGATGACCTTCCTACGCCCTTAGATATCACGGTCAAGGTGTGTCTATGTAACCCCGTGATGTATGACCTCCGTTACTTTGTAACTTCGACGTTTGGGGGATCCATGGTGTGACTTCCTCCTTACTCCTTAAGTGGTCAGCGTCGGGCTAACCATGGCCTAGATCTAATGGTTAGGGGAGATCCTGAAGGGTCACTAGATCTATTTTCCTCGTCACTTCGCAGTTTCGGCCTTTGAGAGTTTTAGCATCATGGCCACTCCATTCTCCCGAAGAAGGACTCTACCGAAGTATCGTATGTGGGTCCTTCCAAATCCAAATCTCTTCACACTTCATAACTTCTACGTTTGGGATTTTGGTGCTTTGACATCCCTATTCTCCCAAAGAAGGACTTCATCGAAGTTATCTCGACGTAAATCCAATGACAAAGGGGACTCTCGAATATCCTCAAATCGGTGGCTCGCGTTACTTCGTGATGGGTAAATGGATCAAGGTTTAACGGTGGGGAAGGTCTATCTACCACGGTTAGGGATATCGCCAGGCGTTGGTCAACCTTATGGGTAACCATAACTATCAGTTGCCTTCGACATGTTTACAAATGGTAAGGTTGAAATGCTCAAGAGCTCTGAACTCATTCATAAACATATATATGTATTCAAACATCATTTCCATTTCAATACATAGAGCATGAAAATACTTATCAGAAAACCAGAGTTTGTGAAGCGATTGCTAAAAGGGGTCATGTTTCCACCCAACCATAGGCACAACCACTCCTGACGTATTTACCATTGGCCACCCCCAAGCTAGACCATGATGCTCTGAGACAGACTCTTTCTTCTTGCTCAATGACAGTTAGGGATGAATGTTACTTTCCTCCTCCCATGGGACCTTGGCAACGAATATTATCTGTACCAAGAAAGGAGGTTTGCACAAGTACTTCCACAGTCACTCGTCAACCTCGTTTATCAACTTGAACCAAAAACCTTGGCAACATCTTCTTGCACCCAGAACGAGTTTATTTCTCCGTTCTTTCTTGAACCAGAGAGTTGCAAGCATTCTTTTTTCTTCTCGAGATTAGTCTTTTTTACTCTGCTCAGCAAGGATGCATGGGTCTGAATCCCCAGCTCATGGTCAGGCTTGGAAGTCTTGCATATGGGTACTCTTCCACATCTCATCATTAACTCTTAAGGAGAACTCTTCCAACTACCAATATGACTTGGTAATTCATTTTTAGGTTAGAGGATTGTTTTGAGTCTGAGTCATCAAATCCAGTAAGGTACTGGTTTGGTGGGGGGTCATCTCAACCATTTATGGTTCCCTTCACCATCTCTCTCATAGCATCCATGGTCTATCTTGACAAACCCCCCTTTCATCAGTTATGCAACGCTTATTCATTTTCTATTAAAATCAGAAAATGCATACATTGATCATTTTTACAAAGGTTCATCAAATCAAACACTCACACATATCTAGTCTGCCATAGTATCTTGGTCAGTTATAGTTATATTTACAAGTGGGGGAAACAAGGGTATTACATGTTCAAGGGTGATAATAGCTGCAATAAAGGTTTCCAAAAAACTTGACCCACTTCCTTCAATTTCCCCCCATCCATATAGATGAGTACCTATTTATTTTTAACGAGATCGAGAAGGATAACATATGCTTGGTATAGGTCATCCTTTATATGAGTCCCTCGACATATGTTTAACAAACCTGAGGAAGGTGTTTTTTGGTCTTGTACGGGTCCTGGAGATTGAACTCACATAGGTCCTTCAATGCATAGTTTTACGATCCCAAAGAAGGTAAAATTAGTCGTTTTTCACGTTTAGAGAGTATGAAAATAACTTAAAGACGACTCCATGGATTATTTTTTTGTAAATTTAGTCTCCCAAGCCCGAAAAAAGTGTGAAACAATACATGGGAAAACTCTTCTAATCATGCTTGATTAGATTTTTCCTTTTTTGTAATTAGTCTTGTGAGGCTGAAAAAGAGATAAACTACCACTTGAAATACGCCCTTTCAAACCTTTTAACGAGTGTGAAAGGAAGCAAGATCACTCAACAAAATTTTCATGTTTTAGGGAGTCTGAAAAGAAATTAAAGGAGACTCCAAAGATTTCCCAATGTAATGTCCAAAGGTTTCGAGCAAGACCCATGGATAGTTGGTAGTTTTCCCCTAGCTGCGTCATGGAAGTTAGTGGCTTTGTTATAGCATGATGTCTAGAGACTGGAGACCTGCCCCCCCAAGCTTTGTTTCATACACTGACGTTGAAGTTGTCACTGATTTATGTACCAGATGGAGAAAAAGGGTCAATAAACAAAGGCAAGTGAAAAGAAGGTTAAGTTATGAGATCTAGGGAAAGACTCGACTCAACATCTACGAGATCCTACGAAAGACTCAACTGAATGGGAGAGGTGGATGTTTCATTTTTTAACGAGCTTGACACAGGAAAATAAATTTTCTCATGACCATGTACTACCAAAGGATAAGATAATTCTAAGCTAGGTTTCATTTTTACACGAGCTTGAAACTAGAAACTATGCTTGAGGCCCTCTGTTTCATGTTTTAACGAGCTTGTCACAGAAACGTGAACTCTGCTCGAACATGGTTTCATTTTTTAACAAGATTGAAATAAAAAAACAAACTATGCTCAAGGTTGGGTTTCATTTTTTAATGATCTTGAAATCAACAAATAAACTATGCTCAAAGACATCTACTTGATCATTAATTCCAAGAGGACAATGCTCTAGAAGGAATACATGTCAAGGGACAAACCTCAATCATGGCTTCCAAGAGATCTTTGCTAGATGGAAAAGCTACACTCTGGAAGGAATACATGTTGAGGGCCACGATAGGGGTAGGGATATCAAGCTCTAATATCCCTATTGAAGAGATCACCATGTCAACTATTGGATCTATGTCAGAAGAAGGGAGATATTCCTTCTCATTCGAAGTCAAATGCATGGGATAGGTTTCCACATAATTGACCTGTGGTGGGGCGGATGTCACTTGCATATAAGGACCATTTAGGGAAGTAGGATCGTTGGCCATCGTATGAGGGAAAATGAATGAAATATGGTCTATGGTCACTATGTTTCCATTGTGAGGGAAACATATCAAGCAAAAGACCATTGACTCAACAACATTCATAGCCTAAACATAGTCTCGCCCAAGGACCAGATTAAAATCCAAGGGGTCGTGGACTACCATCACATCAATAAATACAATTTTCCCTCCCAAAGTAACAAGAAACTGAGGAAGGATCCCTAAAGGCTGAGTAACTCTTTTGTTAAAAGGCAACATATTCTGAGTCATTGACGCAAGCAGAGGAGAACCTAAATCTTGCCAAGCAATGGAGGACAAAATAATAATAGATGCACCCTCGTCGACAATATTCTGAGGAACGTCCCTACCAAAAACCTGAACAATGATTTGGAAAGGTATATAGGAAGGGAGACAAGATTCCAATAGTGCACCCCAATCTAAAAGAATGACCTCATTACTCGGAGGGGGTTCCATTGGAAAGGGTGAAGTGCCCCCTATTCTAGAAGAAAATGCAAAAATAGGAAAGACCTGAGCAACATCCTCACTCTTCAAAGGAGGAGTGGGATCGACCAATGGTGGTATTGGATTGACCACTTTAACTTCACTCTCCAAGGGGAGAGTGGGATCGATCGAAGTTGAAATCAGTTTGATCACTTGATTGACCAACTCAACTGATGATTGAACCATATGGATCACCTGATCAAACAAATTGATTGATGATGGAACTGGATTGACCAATTCATCAACCAACGACGGGTTGGGAGATGGAATTTATTGTTGGACATCAACAATATTTTCCAACAACTATGAAGTCTCGTCCATGCGCGGAAAAAGGTAGGTGCGGTACGTCTCCTTACATAGCAAAAAAGGAAATTTAATTTAAGCTCTCCTCGTCCAACCCTTGCACAAATCTACCAAGATCAAAGGTTTGATACCTGAAAGATTCCCCCTTTCACCTTGGAAAGCCCTCAATATATAGGCTTGAGAGGCACAACTAACATGATAAAATGATGGGTATGGTTGAGGATATGGGTCCTTAAAGTTTGGATCATATCCTAGGATGAAGCCCAAGCATGAGGGTCAGACATAACCAACCCTATCTCAAAGAGTTACCCCATAGATTAAGGTGGAGGAGATCCCCCCTTTCTCTCAACAAGAATGGCACTCCTCCTAGTGAGATACAAGGCACCACCCTAGCCGTGTCACTCCCCTAGCATGGCAGGGGGGCACCATGGGTCCTCCCTCAGCATGGCCAGAGAGGCACCACCCTCCATAAGTGTCGAAAAATGGGTCAAATTTTCCAAGGAAAAAGTGTGTTTTGACCCATAAATGATGGGTTTCCTCCTCCCGTGTGACTTAGGGGTCATGAAGAATTTTTTAATGGTTTCAAGGGGTGGTGACACCTCACAAAGTGAATGTGACAATTGGGAAGGTGTATACGACACTTGCGACAGTGCATGTAACACTTACCGAGGTGCATATGTCATTTTGTGACACTTGTGACACTTAGGGTGTTGTAACTCAAGTGTGACATTTTGGCTGTAAAACTCACCACTGGTGTAGCCACCTTCTCCTCATCATAACTGTGACTCTATGTAACTCAAGAAAATATGAGGTCATTTTATCTCCCTCAAAGTATCACGGGGAGTTGCATGCCCCACTGCATCCTGCAAAGTATCACGAAGCCATGTTGGCCTCTTCCTGGTCACTGCAACATCTCTAGGTAGATCCAATGGTTGTGTTGGCTCCACTGAATCCTCCTAATAGTCTGAAGGATAAAAAATTGGACTAGAGGGATCTATACCTTAATCCTTCGGAGCCTCATTCTCCTCACTATCAATCTCCATATGAGACTCTATGTATCCCACAAAAGGTACCCTTCTTTCTAGAAGGTTCTAACTTCGTCCTCTTCTCCTTTGGTGCATGGATGTATACTGTCATGTCTGGGCAGTCTTCTCCATGTCTCAAACCAGAGACCATATAACTTGTTTCCATCTACAACCATCACTATAGCTCACTCTCATAACTATCACCAGTTACTTGCTCGGAACAATAACAATAACAAGAACAAGGACAGGAACAAGAACAATCATCATTATAGCTCCCTCTTAGAGATATCACCCATGACCTACCTGAAACAAGAGCCAAAACAAAAGACAAGAACATATCCATGGTAACCTCCATGGAATTAATCCTTAACCAAAGGGGTAGGAACTACTGGAATGTCCATAGTGTTATGAGGCTAGGGAAGAGATCAATCATCTTGCAAACAAGTGCATCATTAGTACTGAACAATGAACATAATGATCAAAGTACCAACAATATTAAAGTGTTACTAAACATTTGATAGCAAAAGTAATCAATAGTAATAGACCTCTAAATATTGTTGTCCCAGTTACAACATTTACTTAAGATGCAACAATATAAAATATCAAACATGATATGAAAACCTGGAGTCTTTTTGTTGTTGTTGCATTTGATTTCAAGTTGCCATACACTATATGAGACATCCCCATTGTTTCCCCCAACTCTTAGACTGTCCACCAAATTGACAAGAAGAAATCACAAAATCTGAAACAGAAGGTTCAACATCCAGGAAAATGTCAATAAGCCTTGTTATCGTGCAAATTGTAGGTTGGGAAAAGCCTGAACCAACCCACTACATGGTGATAACAATGGGAGAGTTTACCCACTGTCACCTCAGATAAACCCTCCCCTCGATTTAGTGCAAGAATAATCCAACACAAGGGAGGAGTCTCGAGTGACCCTAGGGGGATCTGGACTAAAAGTGAAAAGATGGAAGTAATTCCCCTATAGATCAAGATGCTAGGTGGAAGGTGTCTTGGAAAAGAGTCTCAGAAGTGGTTAATAGTTTCCAAGGAAAACGAGTACTTGCAGAAGATGATTGTACCTGCCCGAGACACAAGAGAAGACAAGGTACAAGATAAAAAATCCAATGCAAAATAAAGTTAAGCTTGATGTCCCTATTTGCAGCAATCAACATAAATATATATCAACAAATAAATGATTGTTAAAGCTGCTAACGAGATGCTAAAAGTCAAGTAAATAAAGCAAGAGATAATCTAGCAATTACTAGTATAACTCAAGTATGAAAGCATAAGACTTTAGCACATAGATAATGTTTTTATGAACATGTATTGCAGAGATATATTATTAGCCTTATGGCTGTAGCAAACTATTGCTACAACATAAAATTTCGACCCGCAAAAAGCACAAGTAAATCACCCAAAAGATGCTAAATGACAAGTAGATTATTATGGTAGCTTGCTAGCAAATTTTGATGGTTGAAATGTGAGTTATAAATAAAAAGGAGAGTAATTTGTTGCAGCCCTAATGGTTGTAGATTTTGTTTAATTATATGTCCAAGAAGACCAAGAAAACCTAGACACCCTAGAGGCTTTAGCAACCTCAAAGCATCAAGAATACATCTGAACCTGCACATTATTGACATCTCACTAAATCACGTTTACCAATGAAAATAATTTATTTCTCCAATGCAAACTTCATATTAGTGCCTTTAAAAATTGGGTGAATGGAGTCTTAAAAACATGAGTTATATCAACAAAATACCTAGGGGTGTAAACCCTCTTACTCCCTAGGGTATGAAAATCAAACTAAGGTAAATCAAGGAGGGTGCACACCCATGTACTCCTCCTAGCAACCTTGTAACAAAAGACTTGTAAACTAGCAAATGAAATTAATCTTAATGGAGGGTGAATGCACTTATACTCCTAGGGTTTCAACAAAAATAACCATGAAACAAGCAAGAATAATTAACAATTGCAGATTTTCCTTACCAATTCCAAGAGAGATGCAAGAGAAAACCCTAGTTCACCAAGCAAATTACCATTCATAAGAAAGAGAAGAAGTCTCCAAGAGGTGCGCACCACCTTATCTCAACAATTCAACAAGAGATATCACCAAGAATAATTTTCACAAGAGAGAGATACCAAATTTCCCAAGTAGGGTGCAAATTTCAGCCATTAGTCTTCTCACAATGGGAGAGCTATGATATGAAAATGAAATGAAATGATCTCTATTTATAAAAATCCTACTACAAGTGTTTGTCCACTTAATTTTAGGGTAAACCACAAATTAAGGGGAAAACAACCTTTAATTTTCCCCTTTACAATATAAAATTCAAATTTAACCCTAAAATGCACATAAGAAACCCTAAAGAAGCATGACATCACCCCTTTAGGTCAATGTTTTGGCACCTTTAGAAAATCGTTGAACTTGGAGATGAAATGTCGGGCCTCCAAAGGCCTCCCTCTCAAGCGCTAGGGTCTTGAAGGTACTCCTATCCATCCAAAGATGCCAAGTGTCAAGAAAAAACAACACCACCACCACAAACCTAGCCCTAGGGTGATTCCAACCTCCTAAAAATTGACGTTTTAGCCTCAAGAGAAATTCATTGGGCTAGGTCCTCCATGGTGTCTCCTCAGGCCTCCAAGAGCTAGCATCATCATCTAGTGTGTGGTCCATGGTATCCAACATGTGGGATTTAATCCCCAAGGAATCCCAAGCTAGGATTGTTCTTCCAAATATGTCCATCAACTAGGTCCCGCAAAGACAATGAATACACCCTCCAAGGATCTCAAGTCAAATGCACCATTATGAGTAAATCAGGTAAATAAAAGAGCTATCCAAGCATGTACATCAAAATTGCCTCATCAAAATAAACAAGTGATCAAATACCCTATGCAATGTTTCAAGTTTAGGTATGGGAAGGTTGACAAAGTGACCTATCGGGTGAATCATACCTCAAGTTTAGGATTGTTTCCCAAGTGGACCCCTCTCTAGGTCATGTGGATGAGGTGACATGGATAAGGGAAATAATTTTGGGCATGGGATTCATGACATATAAGGGATCGTAGTATCTCATTTATGGGTGCCTTTGTAAATGGTGTGTTGCACCTTCGTTTTCAATGCAACCTTTTTCCAAGGCCATTTATTTATTTTTATTCTTTTTAAGATGTTTCCAAGTTGAATCCAAGGTGGGGATTCTACCTAATCATGAAAAAAAGTTCCCACCTTGACTCTACCTTGGTCACATAATGCTTCCCCAAGTTGAAGTCATGTGTGGGGCTTCTACCTAAGCATGAAAAATAGTGCTCACACATGCTCCACCTTGGTTGGCATTTTGCATTAGTTATTTATTACGAGTCCCATCAGTTTCTTATGAGATACATTTCATTTTCCTAGAGATCCCTGGGCGAGCATCTAGAAGGTTCATGATTCGATTTTATCTTTTTCCAGCTACAATCCTCTGGGCCTTCAGCCCCTTCTTCCCATGAAATGAGGAACAATCCCTTCTTGGGCCAATACACCCAAAAATCCCAAAAGGTAAGGAGATAAGGGGATGAAGAATGGAAAGTGACAAGTATGGTTAGGAATTGCACGATGACTCGTCAAGAGGACCTCCCAGTAGCACACGTATCCCTAAGGGTGACCCACTTACTAGGGCACAATGTCAACCACCAAAGTGAAACAGGGAAAAGAGCATAATTTCCAAGCAAACATTACATAATAAAAAACAGTTTAAAATGTAACAAACTCAAATGCCTCAAATATTAAAATGATACTCATCATAATACATGACTTGTACCTCATGGAGCAAGACCCGATGTCTTTTGGAAGCCAACTGATGTGGTGGATACCCTCATGATAAGCCTGAAACTATGGTGGTGAAGCGAGTCTTTGTCTGTGAAAGTGGACATTGTTGGTCAAGTTGTCTCTTAGTACTCGATGTCTGCAACCTTAGGGCCTCAAGACATCATCTCCTTAGTTTTCCCTAGGAATTGGGGATAACAAGCCTGAAAGCCCTAAAATTTCAATTTTGACGGAATGTCAATCTAAGAGAACTAGTAGGTGCGCTAGGGAAAGGAAAGTTGATCTATGCCAAAAATTTCCCTAACTCGATCCTATAAATGCTCAACGAGCTTTACAAAACGTTGGTGCAACTGTCGTAGTGAATTTGGGGTTGAATTTCAACTTTCACCAAATTGCAATATGAGACCACCATGAGGTGTGCTAGGCTAGAGTGAGCTGATCAGTGGAAACGTTAGTGTGAGTGTCCTCCAATAAATTTCTCAACAATATTGACAAAACCTGTGCAACGAAAAATTTCACGTGCAATGGAAAATCTCAACAAAGCTCTGATACCATGTTGAATTTTCTAATTTCCAGATTTGGTAATTATTACCTTATGATTTTCAAACAAATTTTATGCCATTGTTTATCATAGAATAACTACACACTAAAAATTTCAACTGAAATAAAATAAAATACAGTGAAAAAAAACCAGAATCATAGAGATATAGCCATGCACAATAGACACAAGATTTATCTTGGGAAAACCCGAACTCAAGAGAAAAACCCAACAACTTTTCTATAGAAGAATTCAGTCCAAGATATTACCAGTACATCACCATCAATAGCCAAAGTACCATTCAAAGAATAACCTCCCCAAGCCTTGTGTCTCCAAGAGATAGTGCATAAGATAGAGAGACCAACCACCTCAAACCATAGACCAAATCTCAGTTGCACCCTTCTTCTTCTTCGCCTCTGTGCCAATGTGCAACTTCCTAGTGTGCATTTTCTAAGGAGATAATTGTGTAATAATAAAATGAAATGACTATGCCTTTATTTATGCTTTTCCAAGCACCTTATATTTCACTGGTGGGGCCAACTTCTTATTTTGGTCTTCATTATGCTTTATGGGGCTTCTGCAATGGTGTGGATGGGTCTTGTTGTACTTCTTGGTATTTCTTCTCTTCTAGAAAAGTTGTCCTTGAGCTTGTTTGATGTTATATTCTCCATAATGCACCCAATTGATGTATATTTCTCCCATATAGCACCTAGAGTCTTTCTCGGTCCTTGTCAAGTCACATGATAAAGGATAGAGACTACACTTGGGCCATGTTATAAAAACGGGATCACGGAGCAATAAAATAAAACAAATATGGAAATAAAACATAGAAGATACACAATACAATAGAGACACAAATATACGTGGTTCAACTAGTGTGGGCTACATCCACCAGATAAATTTCCAAGTCCTTCTTTTTTATTATACAAAAAAAATGAAGGGATATAACCTACAACACACCTATTGTAACTTCCTCTTCTCTCTTTCAAAATATCCTCTCTCAGAATACAATATTCACAATAATACACAACCGCAATACAATTCCCTCTTAAAAGAGGGTTTTCTTCTAGGGAAAAAACTCTAACATAATCTCTACCATTAGATCTGTGAATTAATGATGAACGATCAATATTGACTATGAAATTACAATATACATTTACAAGGAAAATTTTCCTTCAGGGGCTTCACCCCCGAATCCCATCGGAGGACGCTAGCCCTCGAACCCCACAGGGGGGGTAAGCCCCTCGTGCAACCCCACAGCATGGAGGGGTGTACAATCTTCATGGGGTATAAACACAACTGAAAACAAATACCTCTGAATTAGGAAGATAATCAAGCTCCACAACCAACAAACCATTCTCCTTATCCTAGTCACATGGCCATCTGAGGAGAATGTCTTCCTCATGTTAATACAAGGAGAACATCAACGCCCTGGGCCATTCTCCATAGCCAAGTCACATGACCATCTGAGGAGAATGTCTTCCTGATGCATATGTATGTACCTCAAGTCTTTGTCGTTCCTTGTCAAGTCACATGATCAAGGATAAAGACTACGCCTAGTCCATTCTCCTTAGCCAAGTCAACATGGAAACTCTATGAGAATGTATGCCCGATAATTCCATCTGGAGAACCATCAAAACCTCGAGTCCCTAGGAAAATTCATGGGCCATTCTCCTTATCCAAGTCACATGGCCAATCTGAGAAGAATATATGCCTGATGTTGCTCAAAACATCAACACTCTCTCTCAGCAAGGGATGCATTCTTCATCATGCCAATCTTGTCTCTGGAACACCTTGAGTCTTTTCACTCCTTGTCAATTCAACATGACAAAGGAGAAAGACTATGCCTAGGGCATTCACCACTAGCCAAATAAACATGGCTAATCATGTGAGTGAATGTATCATTCTCCCTTGGTCAAATAAGCATGACCAATCTGGGAGAGTATTTGCCCAATGCTACTCATCTTTCCATCACCTTGGACAGATGCTTGGTGAAAATTTCCACAATATTCTCATCTATGGATATGTACTGGAACTTCACTGCTCCCTTTTGTACCATGTCTCGGATGAAGTCCTGCAAGAAACTTCTAAATCCACACTGCTTCACGACTTGCAACACTAGCTGTGATATACTTCGTCTATGGTGTATTGAATGCTACAAAATCTTGCTTCCTACTTATGTTGGAAATCGTAATTGATCCCAAGATGAAGTAGCACCTCGAGGTGCTCAATATTTCTACTACACTCCCTACCCAATCGGAATTTGTATATCCTTGCAGCCTCACTTCACCGACTGAGACAAACCATATCCAATTGTATCATGTCGGTACCTCAGCACATGCTTCGCTGCAACCTAATGAAATTTCCTTCGCTTCAACCAAATACTGGAACAATGTGCTCTCATCAAAGAAAATATCTATCTTGGTGTTAACCAAGTACATCAAGGATCCAATCCACTTCATGTACATTGTGGAATCCATCAAATCTGAATTTGAAGTAGAATCACTAAACTTATTTAGATTTTTCATCATAGGTGTAGCCATGGACTTGCAGTGCATCATATCGAACCTCATCAATATCCCCTCATTGAAGAAGATCCCATCTGATCTCTGTCACACCCCTAATCCAAATAGTACATCTGGCCAAGATCCTCGAACTCTTAGGCCAACTCCTTTTGTCATTGAAGCAAACCCTGTTGTGCAGTATGCCTCACTTGTTGCTTCCTTTGTGACTAAGGAAAAATCCATATCCTAGTCTTCATGATTGACTGCCTCTTTTGTCACTGTAGCAAAGTCTACTGAAACAAGGGAATCCTCCCAGGAGGTATTACATATCTTAGAAGCATTTGAAGCTTTTGTCTAACCTCCTCAACTCATGACACCTGTCTATCAGCCCTGGAAGATGTCTCTCTCCCACCTGAACCTGAGGGGGAAATCCCTTTGAATGCGACTCTCCCTCTGATCCAATTGACTCTCTCTGAGATCAGGATCACTCTAAGTCTGCTTGTTCCTTATGAATATTGAATCCCTCTGAGTCTGTACAATCTTCGGAGCCATCTTCTCCCTCTGCACTTGCTAACTTCCTCTTAAAGTTTGATCTCCTAAGAACTGTCTTGGGAGGTTTCTCCTTCCTACTGGATCATGAGTGATGACTCCGTCTAAACTCTAGCTCCTTTTGTGATGGTACTTGGTGGGGCCACCTACCTCATCACTGGTGGATCCACCTGCTCCTCCTCATAATTGTGACTCTATGTAACTCGAGAAACTATGAGGTCATTTACTCTCCCTCAAAGTTGTTAATGTTTTATGCTGATATTATAGTTCTTTGCATTTCATAAAGATAAGAGCATAATGACCACAAGATCACTGAGAAATACACATCCACAATAGACACAGCATTTATCCTGGGAAACCCTCTAGGGGAAGAAAACCCAGCAAAACTTCCTTATCATAAAAGCTTATACAAATGTTCAAGAGATAACTCAACCAATACTGAA
>ML781591.1:279548-301692 GCA_009831015.1 Picea engelmannii | reverse complement strand
CTGGCAGGGCCGACCTCTCATACTGAGTGGATAAATCCACCTTTAATTAAATCTGGCTGGGCCGACCTTTCATTATAACTGCTGGGGCCGACTTCTTATTCTTTACATTATAATTGTCCGATGACCAATCCGCAAAAGGGGATTTGGTCCTTATACAATTACCGACTTGGTTAATCCTCAATGGGGATTTAATCCAATAACAAAATAATAAGAATGCCCTTCGCAGTTACATTATTTCAACAAAAGTATCATAGGGAGTTGCATGCCTCACTGCATCATATAAAGTATCACGAAGCCATTTTGGCCTCTTTTTTGTCATTGCAACATCTCTAGATAGATCCACTAGCTCTGTTGGATCCACTGATTCCTCCTGATAGTCTTAAGGATGAAAAATTGGACTAGAGGGATATGTACCTTCATATTTCAGAGCCTTCTTCTCTTCACTATCAATATCCATATGAGACTCTCTATATCCCACAAAAGGTACCCTTCTTTCCTGAAGATTCTAACTTCATCCTCTTCTCCTTTAGTGCATGGATGTATATTGTCATGTCTGGATAGTCTTCTCCATGTCTCAAACCAAAGACCATCTGACCTATTTCCATCTACAACCATCACTATAGCTCCCTCTCAGGGCTATCACATGTGACCTGCCTAGAACAATAATAATAACAAGAACAAGGACATGAATTAGAACAATAATCATTATAGCTCCCTCTCAAAGATATCACTTGTGCCCTACCCAAAAAAATATCCAAAATAAAATACAAGAACATCTCCATGGTAACCTCCATGGAATTAATCCTTACCCAAAGGGGTAGGAACCGTTGTATTGTCCATAGGGTTATTAGGCTAGGGAAGAGATCAGATCAGCTTGCAAACAAGTGCATCATTAATACTGAACTATGAACATAATGATCATCATACCAACAATATTCAAGTGTTACTAAACATTGATAGCAAAAGTACTAAAAAATAATAGACCTCTAAAGATTTTTGTCCTAGTTACACATTTACTTAAGATGCAACAATATAAAATATCAAACCTGATATGTAAACCTAGATTCTTGTTGTTGTTATTGCATTTGATTTCGAGTTTCCATACAATGTAGGAGACATCACCATTGCTTCCTCCAACTCTTAGAATGTCCACCAACTTGACAAGAAGAAATCACAAAATCTGAAACATAAGGTTCAATGTCCAGGAAAATGTCAATAAGCTTGAAAACCCCTAAAATTTCAATTTTGACGGAATGTCAATCTGAGAGCACCAATAGGTGTGCTAGGGAAAGGTGAGTTTCTCTGCCAAAATTTTCCCTAAATCGGTCCAATAAATTCTCAACGAGCTTTACAAAATGTTGTTGCAACTGTCGTAGTGAATTTGGGGTGAAATTTCAACTTTCACCAAATTGCAATCTGAGACCACCAAGAGGTGCACTAGGCTAGAGCAAGCTGATCTATTGAAAATTTAATATGAGTGTCCACCAATAAATTGCTCAACAATCTTGAAAAATCTCGTGCAACGACAAATTTCATGTGCAACGACAATCTAAAGAAAGCTCTGATACCATGTTGATTTTTATAATTTCCATATCTGGTAATTATTCCTGTATGATTTTCAAACAAATTTATGCCATTGTTTATCATAGAAAAATTACACACTGAAAATTTCAACTGAAATAAACTGCAGCAAAAAAAAAACAGAATCATAGAGAGATAGCCATGCACAATTGACACAATATTTATCCTAGGAAAACCCGAACTCAGGAGAAAAACCCAACAACTTTTCTATAGAAGAATTCATTCCAAGATATTACCAGTACATCACCATCAATAGCCAAAATACCATTCATATAATAACCTCCCCAAGCCTAGTGTTTCCAAGAGATAGCGTAGAATATAGAGATACCAACCACCTTAAACTATAGACCAAATATCTGATGCACATTTCTTCTTCTTCTTCGCCATTGTGCCACTGTGAAACTGCCTAGTGTGCATTTTTTGAGGAGATAACTATGTAATAATAAAATGAAATGACTCTGCCTTTATTTATACTTGTCCAAGTGCCTTTTATTTCAATGGTGGGGCCAACTTCTTCTTTTGGCTTTCATTATGCTTTATGGGGCTTCTGCAATGGTGTAGATGGGTCTTCTTGTACTTTTTGGTATTTCTTCTCTTATAGAAAAGTTGTTGTTGAGCCTGGTTTATTTTATCTTCTCCGACATGCACCTAGTTGATGTATATTTCTCCCACATAGCACCTTGCGTCTCTGTCAATCCTTGCCAAGTCACATGATTAAGGATAAATACTACACCTGGGCCATTTTCCTTAGCCAAGTCAAATGGCCATTTGAGGAGAATGTTTTCCTGATGCAATTGCATGGAGAACATCAACGCCCTGGGCCATTCTCCTTAGCCAAGTCACATGGACATATGAGGAGAATTTATGCCCGATGCATACGCACCTCGAGTCTTTGCAGTCCTTGTCAAGTCACATGATCAAGGATAAAGACTACGCTTGGGCCATTCTCCTTAGTCAAGTCAACATGGCCACTCTGGGAGAATGTCTGCCTGGTACTGCCATCTAGAGAACCATCAACACCTCAAGTCCCTAGGACTACGCTTGGGCCATTTTACTTAGCCAAGTCACACAACCAATCTGAGAAGAATTTCTTCCTGATACTACCCAAAACATCAACAAATATTATTCTTGTAATTGTTCTTATCCACTATGAAATGCAATGATTGACTATTGACCCACATTTGCAAATGGGATGATCACTCCTTTTTGTCCTCAACATCAATTGAATTGTCTTGCAACATTAGAATTGTGGAATAGGATGCTTCAAGCTCAAGTTGACTATATTAATGTAGAGTGCAAGGTCACTACCATATTTAAGGATCTTAATATGTTCTAAGTCATGAATGCTCAAGCATAACATAAGATTGTGAAATACAACAATTTACTTTAGGACTCATTGATCTTTCTGATGTTACAATTGTTTCTACTTGATATATTGATTGTGGTAGTGTCGTGGGACATAAAATCCTTTGTATAGGAACTCAAATTCTTTCTCCAAGTTTCAATTGGTTTACCTTCATCATTGTAATGTTTGTTATGTGAATCCCACCAACATAAAATTGTTGTGTAAAGAACCAATCTGGTTCATATAACAAATATCCAATATAAATAGGATAGTGCACAATAATCCATTAAGGATAGTAATTGTATTTGAATAAGTATGAATAATATATGAGATGATGTACAATGATGAGTGTGTCAAATATATAGAGAAACTAAAGACACGTATGGTGACCATCCATGAAAGGATGCGTCCCTTAGATAATTAATAACTATTCATTATTATTATTATTATTGTATAGATTTTGTATGTTACATTTCCTTCCCCTTAAGGATGTTTTTTCTTCAAAGCATGACTAGAGAAAGACCCATCTCTTGTTCTAGCCCGAATTGCCTTCTCATGATCTTTTGTTTTTGTAGTTGCGACACTTGAAGGAACAAAATGATATAATTTTTGAATTCCTGAAGCAATATGTTGCATCTTCTCAGGAATGATCCATCCCAAATCTACTTTCATGGAAACTTGTTTATATTTCACTTGATCTTATTGTTGGTTGTAATGATTCTTGTGATTTGGATGATGATAAGGCATCCTAATCTCTTGTGAATTTTGTTTGATAGAAATTTCTTCAATTTTTTATGCTTCTAGTGATTCAACTAGATCGATTTTTGTTCCTTTTCCCGAAGTTTGGATTTCTTTAACTAGGATCTTTTCTATTTCTACAGGTTCGGTCATTGTTTCTTTATTAGTCATTGCTTCCTTACTAGTAAATTGTTCTAAAATTTCTTTATGTGATCTCTTCTCATTCTTCAGCCTCTTGATTTGTGCAACCAAGATTTGATTATGGTTCTTTTAACGAAAATTCTCTTCATCTTTCTCTAATAATTTCTTCGTGAGATTTTGATTAGCTTGTTCTAACTTCTGATTTTGATCTTTTAGGCGAGAGATTTCTTGATTTTGTTCTAGTAAGGTCTTGTCATATTTGTGTCTCTCGTCTTTAATTTGTGCATGCAACTCCTCATTAAATTTTGCTTGGAAAGAATATAATTTACTCTTAAGTTTCTCCAAGAAAACTTCATTTTGTAAATTTCTATTGGTCTCTTTATAATATGCTAGTTCGTCTTCCAATTTCTTGTAGTCATTTTGATCTTTTGTTATAATAAATGGTTTTCGACAATTTGTGCAATTAAAATTTTGATTTCTAAGGGATTCTTGACAACTAAACTCCATTGCACAAAATGGACATTTTGCCATGAATGTAAGATTATTTTTAGTTGTCATAGTTCACTTTGTACTTCTTCCAAAGTAAGTAAATGTGTAAATGTACTAAATGCAAACGATCCTCAATTAAAATTTAATAATAACTCTTTAAACTTATCAATTTCCTTTTTAATATTCTCAAAATCCTTTTCTATATACTTCCTTTTTCCACTTATAAATACTTCACCAATTAAAAATTTCAAATATCTTAGCAGCCTTTAAATACTCCTTTTTATACTCGACTATTTGTTAGGAGCGACTAGGGCTCAACAAACACGATAACTATTGGTGTAGATAGAAAATGATTTTAAGAAAATTTTGTTTTTAATATTCTTAAAATCCTTTTCTATATCCAAAACCATGGGTCGGTAAATCTCCAAAGGTAAAATAAAATATTTACTTTTCCTCTTCTTTGGAAATTTTTCTTTTAAATTGCATTTTCTTACCTTTTAAATGATAATTAATTAACTAATGCCAAATGTGGAATCTTTCCTTCAAACTTCTTGGTGTGCACTTATACTTCTTCACGTGCACCTTAAGAAAACAATTTTTTTCCTTCTCTTTTTTTTCCTAATTTATTCTAACTTTTGCGGCCAGAATAATATTTCATAGCATAGTAATTTTTTTTATTTTTTTATTTTTTATTTGCACTGGCGGATTTTTATTTTTATTGCTTTCGTTCTTCCAATGTGCAACAAAATAACTATTTCCTTCACGTAAACTTGTGTGATGAATGGCCAAGGGCCACTTGTGGTCAATATGACCTGAAGATCGGAATTTCAGTGTGGCTAGAAGCCTATATGGCCAATGGCCAGGATCAGTAGACAACAACAAAGATTTGATACCAATGTAAAGAGACACTCTGGTTCATATAACAAATATCCAATATAAATAGTGTTGGTCCTGAGATTAAACTTAAGGCTCAAAGAATAATGTCAGGCATCAGGAATTTAATGGATGTTTTAGAAGGTGCTTTTTCTTCCGTTGATTATATAAGAGTAAATCCTCAAATGAAATTAATAACAGAACAAGACAGAGGTTGTGTTTCGTCGTCTGAGTCGATTAATAAAATCAAGAGATATGGGGGAAGATTTACCAAACTGCTGAACAAAATGAGGTATCAATGACAGATAAATCTTATCTTGTTCTACAGTAGAAGAAAATGTAAAATGAACCCTTGAAAGGACATAAGATACAGTGATCCAAGTAGCTTTCGGGTCTTGTATTTACTAATAGAAAATACAGAGGAAAAATTGTTTGCTTATCAAATAATTGATAAAATGTGATTTCAGTAGATGTTGTACTAAGTTGCAACCCCTCACTTAACAAGGAGTAACATAAATAAAACTAGAAGTATGGAATACAAAGGGAGCACATAACTCAAACTGCACAAAATTTGGAATCCCTGTCTGCACTTGTATTAATACTCACAAAGGATGAGTTTTCTTAGTTACAATACAACAAGAAGCAACCCTTATTTAATCTTTGAAATATGTATTTATACAAAAGGTTCTCAACCCTAAGTTGTTGGAATTCTCCTTATTTCTAAAATAGTAAAAATTACAAAATGTGAAATTTGAAACGCTTCATCTACAAATTTCTATCTCTTTGTCTGTTGGCAGAGACGTTCCTTCTTCGCATACTCCAGCTCAGAAAATATCTGGTCTCTAACTATGACCTGTACATCATTTGTTCTCGGACATGTCGGCTTTACCTTGCTCAGCGCACTGATTGCATCTGCCCACAAATTGCACCACTAGCCTGGAGGGATATGTGGTATCATTTGCCTCAAAGGTATAAAACTTCCTTTATATATGAGGCAACTTATATTCCACCCTCCTAGATTGAGATATAGATTGTAGTCTTAAGCTAGGGTTGACTATCCATTTATTCATTAGATTAAGGTCAACCTGCTTCAATTGTAAAATTTCGGCCCGGGCTTCTTCCATACTCTCTTTGAAATGAGATTGATTTTTTCCCATATCAATTTGTCCCAGGGCCTCAGAGATATTGTCTCTTCCCACGTACAGTGACTCTTTGTCAAGAGCATAGAATGCTTCTTCATGAGATCTTTTCACCTCCCTGACCGATATTTTACTTTCAACTATATTAGCCTCCCAGTTTTTAAGTATTATATATCCTCGGGTTTGTTCTGAGAGGGACAATCTGGTGGCCCTGGAAATTTCCTCCTTTTCTGATGACAGGACAACCTCCTAGAATTTCACTCTAGCTGCAGTGGCCTCCTTCTCTTTTTTGAAAATATTATCTAAAGAGCGTTCTGCCAATCGATAATAGTCTTGAATGCCTTCTATTTTAGTCAAAAGGCTTCACTGGGATGATCCCAACTTCTCGTGTACCTCTAAAGCTTAGGCTCGAAAGGCTGATATATCTACTGTTGCTTTTTCGATCATGCTTACTTTCACCTGCAATTGTTTTACCAATTCCTTACTTACCTGTGAATTTCTCTGCATCTCATCAAGGCTAATATTGAGCTGTTGAATTTCCTATCGGTCATGGGCTCTAATCTGCTCAAAGCCTTGAGTCATATTGCTCCTGACTCCTTGTTCTACAATCTTTATTTTGTCCTGCAATTGGCTCACCAGCAGATCCTTCTTCTTCAACTTTTCCTTTAGGTTGCTCATCGAAAACTGGTTTGCAGTGGTAAAGGATCCTAATGAATCTGCCACTTCTATAGCGAAATCTGTTTCTTCTTGGGTCTGTCCATCATATTGTACTCTATGTCTCTTGACAGGCACACCCTCCCTCTGATGTATTTATATTTTTACTACAGCCTTTCTATTCTTTCTAAATAATATCTTGGAAGGGGGCATCTCTTCTATCGAAATAGGCATGAGATCCTCTATGAATACCACTTCGGTGCTAGGGTTCCCTCTAATGTACTATATCGGCATGATAGATTGAATGGGGCTGCCGATCTCGGCGAACAGTTGTTTCCCGACTGTGTCAATAACTGACTTGTCTAGTGTAAATGGTATTTGTTCTTCCCCCTTTTTTATCGAGGCTTCAGCCTGAGCTTTAGCCTAATCTTTAGCCTGATCACCTATTGGGTTTGTCAACGCGGTGTCCTCCTCATGAATCGAAGCCTTGGTTTTCTCCAGATGTTCTTAAGCATCCTGTCCACTGGAGCTCCCTGTTTCGGCACTAGGGGTCTCAATTCTCTATGCAGCCGGAGGTGTCGGGGTTTCTCCCTTCAATGCTTTGGGAAGACTATTTATTCGATGCTTCTGGAAGTTATAAAACTCGTCCAATCTATCTGGAGTCAGATCTTGAACTCAACTCAAGACCTCCTGATAGGAACTTGCTCCTCGAAACATTTTCTCCTGAGGAGAATCTTCGTTTTCATATCTTTTCAAATTATAGAGGTCCATATGATTACCTACAACCTTCTACGGATCGTGCTTCTTGAATTCAATATTGACCGTCTTGATTTCTTCCAGGGTCGCAGCTTCTACTTTCGAGTGGCCGAAATCCAACAGAGAAAACATACCAATCTACATGGGAAAGGCAGGTCATACCCTTTTCTGTACTACTTTCAGCTCCTTGCTAATTCCCCCATGCACAATTTGATGTGCTACTTCGTGGCACATCAATCGATATGGTAAAAATTCAGGCAAAGCATGTGGAGGAACCGAACAACCGAAAACCCTAATATAGGAGAAATGATCTCCAATGTACCAGTCAACTATATTGCCCAGATTAGCCACTATTTTGTCATAAATCCCGGGAGGTGGGTAACCATATATAGCAGTATGCATCGGCACCACCACCCAGTTGCAGATTTCGTAAAATAAATCTTTGGCTTTATCTTCCCAAAGTTTTAAATGATAAACATGTATGGGCTCGGCACTAGATGGAGTCCAGTTCCATCCCATCATAGGGAAAGGTGTCATAAAACAAATGACGTCCATGATGTAATCCAGCATGAAAAACGGGGCAAGTTGCCCCTTGGATTTCAATGATTGATATTTTGTAATCTCTCTAACCAAATTATCTGATAACATCTTAGCCCAATCAAAATAATACCCATCTTCTACTACCTGCATAATAGGCACCCGCGATAACAAGAAATGGGTTGTGTTTTCGCTCCCGTAGAGTCTACACATTATCATTGCTACATACATCTTGTGAGGCTTTAGTGTGGAAACTGCATATACGCCATGGGAGTTGGCTCTGAAATTCTTAGGGCGAGAGCACCAATCCTTAATTAAGTTGGGTAGGTTTCTTCCATATTGGGCGCATTCCTTCTTGTCAAAGTCCCTTAGGAAGTCAGCATTGTAAATGAAATTGGGTGTTGGAGACAATTTGTACATTACCTGTAGATGTTCAAGCCAGAAAGATCCAACTACGGCCTTTTGTGAATTGAATATGGTCCTAGTTGGAATATCGATGTTTTCCAGCGCCCAACCAGTCATATGTTATAAGGCAGGAGACTAGGCCTCATTGTTATCTTATGTAGCTCAGATTGGGAAATAGTTTTGTATTTGATAGCCAGGGTCTTCATCTCCTCGTCACCTGAATCGTATGAGCAGTTGACCAATTCATGTTGTAGAATATTGAATACCCGCGTCTAGGATTTAATGGTTTCTATGCTTTTGGGCGAAGTGTCGGAAAATCCATCTGTTTTCTAGCTCAAACTCTCACCAATCCCTTTAACTATTTTTCACGGAGACATGATAGTTGTTGGTGCAATATTTGCATAATATATTACCAAACATAAATTATCAACCGGGATTCGTAATCAATAGAGTTGATGCACTATATGTGCCGATAAAATATTGGTTCCTATGTCTGATGAGTATAGCATAAAGAAGAAACAATCAACACCAATACTATGTTTTACAACTTTTTAATCTATCTTCCTCACACAGCTTAAAAATCAGAAAACAAAACTCATAAACCGAATCGAACAAGCATGTGATCTAAAGGTTCTTTCTCAAGTAATGAATCTGTCCATTTACAGGCTCATGAAATAAAAATATGGACTTTGAATCTGTCCCTTGTAGCAACTAAACCAATCAGCAATTAACACTCTGTTTCAAACTTAGAAGAGAAAATTGATAAGAGAACTTCTCAAACAAACAGTGAATCAAAAGGTTCTTTCTTAGGTAACAAGTCTGTTCATTCCAGGCTTATGAATTAGAGAGATGAACTAAAGATCTTGTTTCCTGTAGGAATCAAAACAGTAATTAACAATCAACTCCAGTCACTCTTAAAAAAAATTCAAATCATAACTCAATTATGTTCAATCAAACCTATGTAGTACAAAAAACAATCAATATAATTGAGAGGCTTCATTATGGAACATGAAAATGAGAGATAAAGTCCTCTGGTTCCTGTACCTGCTGAGAACACTACAATCACAAACTCAAAATAACATTTTCTTAGCATTCCCATACATCAAACAATTAAATGTTACCCTACCGAAATAGAAAGGAAACTAACTATGCACACTGATTCAAAAGCAAGCAATTCTATGTTTAATATTTAAAATGCATTTAAAATTATTAACAAAATAGAAATGTTAAATATTCACACAATCACACAAAGAATATACAGGGAGGTTTACCTTAGTTGGGACGGTGGGCCCTTGCCGAGCCAACAAGGTACCTCTAAAACGTTCTAATCATACCCAGAAATTGCACAACAGCGTATTTGTATTCCTTCAACTTGTAAAATCGAATCAGCAGTTCATCAACTTGTATATTATGGCAATATGAATCATTTTTTTCATTACATCCATACGAATCTCATGTGTATCATATCTCCTATACAACATCCCTTATAAAGAAGGTGAGTCGTTACTATCAAGAGATAAGGATAATTATTAAACAATTTTAAAATATTACAATTGGAAATACATATCAAATATTTAGGGATGGACTTCATCCTCATGACACGAAGTGCATGAGTGATGAAGTTGATCATGATCTTGAAAACTACTTTGGAGACTTCGATCCAACCAATTTCTTGGAATCTCCTTCAGCAAACGCGTTCAACAAGTGAATTCTGGAAATAGCAATTGGTACCGGAATACACACAGTCGTTTGGTACCGGAATAGCACAGTTGCACTGGTACTGGAATAGGCGCAGTTGTTTGGTACCGGAATAGCACAGTCACACTGGTACTGGAATAGCATAGGCTGGTACCGGAATAACACAGGCTAGTATCAGAATAACACAGGGCAGTATCAGATCAATGTTATGCGGTTTTTTTGGTACCGGATCAATGTTGCTTAAGATCAAATTATTAGGATCATGCAAAATCAACCATTTTAATCGAATTAACTCAAGAAAATTAAACAAAATATGCCTTAATCATACGTTACCTCTCTATGCACATGAACAAGGTCATTAATTGTATCTATGGAGGTAACGATCAAGTTTATACTCATAACATAGGTAAAATAGGCTCGGATAGGGGGTAATAGAGGATATTAGAAGTGTCAAAATGGAGACTCAACAATAGTAGTAAACCCAACACTGTGCTACATGTCACAGAAAATGCACTGACTTTTATCTCGCTAAGCTTGTTGTTCCGTGAAAATGCAAATAGAGTTCAAACTTCAATATCTTTTTCACCTTAAGAGTATCAATTTACGCATACCTTCACTGACAATGTATTTACTTTCCTTAATGGAAAAGATTTATGTGGTGGTACGAGATATTATTCAAAATAATTGTTGTATATTGATTATTAATGCCATTAACATCTGGTGGTTCATGATCAGGAAAAGCATAGATGAAATTTGAATTTATCCGCGTTGTGATTCAGCGAAAGATTAATTACGAGGTAATCATCATTAATGCATCAGTTAATCGCACTTATCGTTAAGTAAATTTCATAATTTCAGATCTCGGGATATCCTATAACACTTCATGATACGACTTCCGAAACGCGAAATCGCGATGTGATTAATTAATTCTAATCATGTTTAACTCTTTTAAATAATCGTGATTAACCTAAAAAAAAATCGGGGTTTCGTATCTTGGGATATTGATAGTCGCTCGAGGCAGGATCCCCGAAATGCAAAATCGTGAAGTAATTAATTAATCGTTAATCATTTTTAATCCTTAATTAACCCAGCTTAAATCTTAAGACATTTCATGAGTTTGGGCTTTGGGATATTAGTGATACAATAGATGGTGAAGACCTGATTTCCGAAATTGCGAAACTATTATCGATTTTCTAATTGGGTTTTAGTTTATTTTTAAGTATTTATTACTTCATTCGTTTGGTCGATTAACTTCATTTAAAATTCTGACATGTCATTTCTGGAAAGATACGTCATAGATTAATGGGTATACGTGTGTGGTGACTAGGACCTATGGAATGCTTTTCACATATCGGGACTTTGGAAGTGAGGCATGTTGAAACGCCTGAACAACGAAAATCTGAAACCCGAAATTCTGAAGTATTATATAGATATTTGACTCTTTAACGAGTAGGAGGCTCCATAACTTCTAAGAGATTAGGATCGTTTTATTTGATGGAAGATTTCATCAACGGCGAGAATCAAGCGTGCGTTATTTTATTTTAAATTGGAACATAATTTATTTAAAGACTAAAGTTCATAAATTTATATGTGTTCCAACAAATAGGATAGTATACAATAATCCATTAAGGATAGTAACTATATTTGAATAAGTATGAATAATATATGAGATGATGTACAATGATGAATGTACCAAATATATACAGAACCTAAAGGCAGATATGGTGACCATCCCTGAAAGGATGAGTCCCTTAGATAATTAATAACTACTCATTATTATTATTATTATTATTATTATTGTATATATTTTGTATGTTACAGTTGGCTATGGCATGAAGGTATTAAAGGAAATTTTCTCCTCATACATGAACCAATTTACAATGAAAATATTATTTAATCTTTTGTAGCTAGTTATCTAAGGATTTCATCTTGATCTTACCCTCAAATTACAAAATACCTAAGTTGATTTGCAATGTAACATACAAAATATGTATAATATTAAGTAATAATAATCATAAATAATAAATAATAGTTAACTAAGGAACACATCCCTTCATGAACAGTTTCCATAGTGCCTTTAAGATCTATATTTATATACATCACTTTCATTGTATTCATCTATCTATCTAGCATACATTCTTTTACAATATATTTTACAGTCCTAAATGGATTATTGTGTTATATCCTTTCTATTTTGGATATTTTATGTATGAACAAGATCTATTCATCACATGCAAATTGAATGATAAATTACCACTAGGTAAGTCTTTGTTTTACGTTCTTGGTGGAGGCGATGCAATTTGACATATGAATTCCAAAAACTGGTTGTACATCTTGTTGCTCTATCTCTACAAAGATTCATCAACCATGAGCCTAATAGAGGTGAGAGGATATTTGTCGGCATGGGTGATGATGTTGGTAGGTGTTGCCATAGGAGATTGAACTTAACCAGAGAAAAGAGCTATAGGGGGGCTTTCATGATTTTAGTAAGTTGACATTGTTTGAATGAGCATTCAACATGAGCATGTGCTACTACCACAATTCAATCAATTTTCTTTGATGCAAATAAATATGATATTGTCGAGCCACTTCCACATTCTGTCACAACATATTTTAAATCTGACTTTGTTATCGGACAAATCAATAAGTGTGGACACAAACCGATCTCCCTAGTTTCACCCTGAAACTAGAACAAAACAAGACATAATATAAAACTTTCCATAAGTTTTAATCATAAAGAATACTAACTAACATGGACTTGGTGCTACGAGAAGTCTTGGTGCATGGAACATGCCCTTAATAATACCTTAAGGTCTTGTAAACCAGTGCTTGAATTGCTATTCTTGTTGATGCTTAGTTCAATGGATATGTTGTCATCATTTCTCTTAAGTTCTGAATTTTTCTTTTTCTTTTTTCAATTCATTTTTATTTTCCTCATGTTCTACATAGAAAGAATCCATATCTTCTTTATTCTCTTATTTTTACGAAGTTCCTCAAATTTTATTTTCTTTATCTATCAATTCGAGTAGATTTCTTCAAATCTATCCATGTGTTATAAAGGAATTCATATCTCCTTTTCTTTATAATCTTATTTTCTATGAAGTTCCTCAAATTTTATTTTCTTTATCTATCAATTCAAGTAGATTTCTTCAAATTATATCAACATGTTATAGTTACATATATGTCACTAGATGAAGATCCACCATCAAAGTATTCCCACATCAAACATTGACTACAACATTTTTTTAAATTCACAACCATTCTCTTAAATCCATTCCATTTTCATCTATGTAAAGATCATTTTGGTATTTCCATGACTTTCTTAAAACTAGGTTCTTTAATTTGAGTTACAAATAATGTACCTTTATTTATGACTAAAAACATGGGAATATAATTCTAAATGTCTCCTTCAGATGACATCAAATCCCAGCTCAATAAAAGTTTTAAACTAAGATAATGAAATAGTTCTACATGCCTTTTTTAAATAACCTCATATCCATCGCCAGTATGAATTATGGAATAAGCTTAATCAATATTTCATTCCAAGTTATTAAATTCTCACCAAAATTATGGTGTTCAGGACCCCAAAGCCAAATTTTAATTTTTATATCTACAACCATTAGTAATTTTTGGCAAAACATTCTTATTTAATACATCTTTGCAACATAGATTTTAATTTGGATATGAAAATTACAAGTTATGCATGATGGAAATTGAGCAACAATAAATTTCACCCCAATTTAGAACTACTATAAATTCAAACTTGCATGGACTATAATTAATCGGACTATAATTAATCAATTTTTATGGCAATTCTTGTGAAAACTTGATATGTTGAAGTCTAAACCTCCACTTTCCAACAAACCTAATAATGTTGAATTTGAATCTATTTAGAAAGTACTATGGTTGCAGAAACATAGAGTAATCCTTTGTGTCGACATGAGATCAACCCTACTCTAGTACTACTTGTAGTATGCAATGATCACTTGAAATGAACCAAAATAATACAAGAATAACAAATACAATAAAATGCGGTCCAAATAAAAGTAAAATTATTAGATATTTACAACAAAATTCAAATATTAAGGAAATCACTTAATATTATGAATTGTGTGAGGAATATAGAAAAATAGAGGGAAGCACACTTCTTCCAAGTGATCAGTCATGTACTAGTTGCTCAAATAATTAAGAGAGTGCTTTTGGGTGCAAGTCCTTGAGTTGATGTGAAAGAATCATCCCTCACTTCAGTATTAACATCACTAACAATTTTAGTGTCACGCCTTGTGGTTGCCTCAATTGTATGTGTTTACATTAAATGTGATGTATTTATTGTGAATAATCATATATACATAGCAATTGTGAGACATAGATGGTTTATAAGGTATTACCCACAATACAAGGTTTGTCAATTAGGAAGGTGGCATTCGAGTGCAAATCCCTAGGTTGATGTGATCATCGAGAATAAACTCAATAAGTTGAAAATTCAATATAAGAAGTTGGAAACACTAAAGGGAGAAAAAACTACATTGGAGGAAAAGTTTGAGATAGGAAAGAATCATTAGTTCTTTACAAACTTACTTTTTGGGATCCCCACTTTTGAGAAGTTTTCATAACATTTTCTAACTTTAACTTTAATATTTCCTTAGAAGTTTCAATACACTATATTTTTTTTTTGGTTCCTAGACATTCTTGATATGGTCAAAAGTGTTCTTTTTATCCCCCATTTCTAGGGATAACTAAGGATATGATGTATCGAGGCCCTTCGGTTATAGACATGGAGTGTCGAGAGATGGATTGACTTGTGATGTCCACTTACATAGATGGAAACCCACTTCAGCACCATACTTTTCCTATTCATCATGATGGCATCCACCACATCAACCTATTTCTGGAAGACGATGGGTCTTGCTCCATGAGGTACAAGCCAAGTATTGTGGTAAGTGTCACTTTAATACTTGAGTCTTTTAAGTATGTTGCATTTAAAGTTGTTTTCTATTATAGAGCGTCTACTTGGAAATTATGCTCGTTTCCTTTTTTCATCTTGGTGGTTGACATTGTGCCCTAGTAAGTGGTCACCCTTGGGAAGAGTTTTTCTACTGGGAGGTCTCACTGATGAGTCATTGTACCATTTCTTGATCATACTTGTCACTTTTCACACTTAATACTTTTCGTATCCCCATCTTTTGGAATCTTTAGGTGTACTAACCCAAGAAGGGATTGTACCTCATTTCATAGGAAGAAGGGATTGAATGCCCAGAGGCTTATAGCTGGAAAAAGATAAAATCCAATCATTAAACTTCTATATGCTCACCCAGGGATCCCGAGGACAATGAAGTGTCTCTCAGAAGAAACTTATGGGACCCGTGAAAAATAACAATCTAGATATGCCAACCAAGGTAGTGCGTGTGTGGGAAATGTTTTTCATGCTTAGGTAGAAGTCCCACACATTTTCTTCAACTTGGGGAAGCATAGTATGACTAGGGTAGAGTCAATGTGGATAATGTTTTTCATTCTTATGTAGAAGTCCCACTTTGGCTTCAACCCATAAACACTTTAATTAGTGGCAAATAAATGGGCTTGGAAAAAGGATGCATTGAAAATGAAGGTGCAACACACCCTCTACAAAGGCACCCATAAATGAGACAATATGAATCCTCGTATGTCATGATCCCCATGCCAAAAATTCTTACTCCCTTCCACTCCATATTCTTTGCATGACTTAGAGAGGATCCACCTTGGAAACACTCCTTGACTTGAGGAATGACTCACCCAATTGGTCACCTTGACAACCCTCCCATGCCTAAACTTGGAAAAATGCATAAGGTATTTGAGCACTTGTTTAATTTGAAAAGGTAGTTTTGATGCACATGTTTATGTGGCTATTGTATTAAATGTGATTTTACTTGGCATGATACATTTGAATTGAGACCCTTGGAGGGAACACTCATTTGTCTTTGCAGGACCTTGCTTGGTGGACATTTTCGAGGAACAAGACTAGCTTGGCCCTTCATTGGGGAAATAATCCCACATGCTGGGTGCCATTGCCCACACCCTGGGGAGTAGCTAGATGGTGAAGGTTTCCTTTGGAGGCATGAGGAGACACCTTGAAGGATGAAACCTAGCCCCCCTTTTCCTAGCGTTTGACCTTGGAAGGTCAAAATGTCTCTCTCTAGGGCTTGACGCCATGATTTGGAGCTATGGTTTGATGATGGTGGTGATGTCTTGATGAGAATTAGCATGATTTATGGAGAGAATACCCTAGTGCGTGAAGGGATGGTCTTTGGAGGCCCAATGAATTCATTTCCAAGCTCAACGATTTGCTAGAAGTGCCAAAACGTCACCCTAATAGGGCATAACATCATCTTTTGAGGGTTTCTTTGTGTAAAAATAAAATTTAATTTGTAAAGCAAAAAAATAAAGGAGGTCAGCCTCCTTATTTTGTGGTTTACCCTAATGATTTCTGGACAAACATTATATTGAGGTGTTGTATAAATAAGACACCAAATCATTTCATTTTTATCATGGCTCTCTCACTTGGGAGAAGACATACTTGGCTGAATATTTCGCCCTCTTTGGGAATTTGAACTATATCTCTCTTGTGCAAAGTTTTGGATGCTTATTGGTATATTGTGAAGCTAAAATGGTGCACACTTCTCTTGGAGGCTTATTCTTGCATATGGGTGGAAATTACTTGGTAAAGCTAGGGTTTTATCTTGCTATCTTGTGGAATTGGTAAGGAAATTTCTGCATTTGTTGGTATTTTCTACTTGTTTCATGTTACATTTGTCGAAAACCCTTGGAGAAGTATAAGGGCATACACCCTCCACCAAGTTTCATATTAATTATTAATTGATAAGTCATTTTTTTACAAGGTTTCTAAGAGGAGTAAAAGGGCTTACACCTCCTAGAATTACCTTTGTTGGATTCTCTTGCTCTAGGGAGTAAAAGGGATTACACCCCTAGACAAGTAGTGGATCCAACTCATACAACCAAGACTTCATTACCCAATAGATTAAAAGCACTAATATGAAAATTACAATGGAGAAATAAAATCGTTGCATTGGAAAACATGTTTTATTGAGATATTTCATTTGTCTAAAGTGGATTCAATTCTATATGCTATTGACTTGCTTTATCCCCTAGGGCATCTAGCTTGGCTAAGTATATCTTTCCGCGGTAATAATTTATGCTACAGCCATTAGGGCTGCAAAAAACTCACTTAAATTATTTCTTTTATTCACTTTTCAACCATTGAAATTTGCTTGGAAGCCACTATACTTAATCTACTTGAGATTCACTATCTTTTGGGTGGTTTACTTGCTCATTTTGGTGGTTGGATTTTGTTGTTGTAGAAAAAATTTTCTACAGCCACTTGGCTGTTACAATAACTTGTTGATAACATCATATAACAACCTTCTATTGTCACTAAAGTCTTGTTCTATTTCCTAGAGTTAAACTAGTAATTTCTAGCTTAGTCTCTTACATCATTTACTTGAATTTTGGTGATATATTTTGCAGCCCTTGTTCTCATTTAATTGCTGATATATATATTTTTTTTACTGCTGAAATATAGGATAACAAAATTTACTTTCTTTTCCTTTTGATTATTTGTCTTGTACATCTACATTTTATCTTGTCTCGGGCGGGTATAATACTCTTTTGCAAGTACACTCCACTTTGGAAACCTATCCCTACCAACAAGACTCGTATCCAAGACATTTTCCCCTTCTTACTTCGATATATGGGGGTTTCACCTTCCATTATATCACTTTCCATCTCAATTCCCCTAAGGTCAGAGAGATTCCCCTTGTGGTGATTTTTCATCATCACTAAAGTGAGGAGAGTGTCCATCTAAGGTGACACTGGGTAGATACTCTCACAGTTGTCCCACATTTGTGGATTGGTTGGTCTTTTCCCAACCTAAAATATATGCGATAACATTTTGGCACTGTTTCCAAGGAGGATTTTTAATCCTCTTTCATGCCCTCAACGACACTTTGGAAATTTTGTCCCAAATCCTTCACCCTAGGCTTTCTGGCGACTCCATTTGAGGGAAGTTCCCTTGTAATTTTTTATGAGCATTAGTCTCATCTGGAGACTCCACTAAATTAATATCCCAGATAATGGAAGCATGGCTCTATGACGCTTGCATAAAGCGTACAAAGCCTTGGATGTCGAGGTTTTTGACTGGCATCCGAACAAATTCCTGATAAATTAGTTGGATGTTATCCAAAGTTTCGATGGTGATCCTTTCTCAACTGTAGCACACGTTGTGGAATTTACCAAATGCATTGATTATATAAGAATTTAACGTGAAGATGAGTTCCTATGTTTTTTTTTGTTGTCCATGAGAAGGGAACAACGAGACTGTATCAAGAATTCTTTCAAGCCAAAGAGTATATCATCTTTAACAATCCTCATCAGAGATTTCCTCAAGCATTGAGGGGCGAGAACCCAAAAAAATGAAGATACAATTCAAGACCTGGAGGATGATTTTTAAAGAGAAGGTTCTGACCTTGATCCTATTGAGGGATTGAGAGAAACGCTTCTTCCAGAATTTTTTGAAGTAAGATTTGAAAGAGAGGAAGCAAATGATAGTAACAAGGAAAGTTTTGAGCATCTCAAAGAAAACATAGAAGAATATGAAGAGTTTTGTGAACAATTAATAGATATTTTCCCTGTTAAACACTTTATGGTCTAGTTCTGTGTGCAGATAAGAGAAGAATACAACACCATCCTTCAAAATTATGAGGAAAATACTACCCTGAATGCAGCATGGGAAGTTTCCATTGCATATTATGGAGTAAATTCACTATGTGACGATGTGACCGAGAAACATGGGTACTGGGAAAACCTACTGAACCAGGATCAATCATTCTTGATTCTAGAAGAATTTTTGAAACTCGTCAAAGATAGAGCCCGGGATGATGCATTATTTCTCCAAGAGCAGGAATTACCCCATGATTCCATTGAAAACAATGAAGGCTTGATTAAGGAATACGAGCCTGAAGAGGTGAGTCATCAACAAGACTTTGATGGCTTAATCCAAGGAGAGGCTCCTCATGAAGATAAAGTGTGTGTGTCTACCTTCCCCCTTGATGAAGACATCCAGTCCTCCAGTCCTCTTGCACGTCAAGAAGAGAACATGGTGAGTTATAATCCTTTCGAAAAATTTGATGATACTTTATTTTATGATTTTGAAAGTAAATAATTGATAGAGGAACCCCTGAATGCGATAGACCCTTCCTGTAATAACATTGGTAATTTCATATGCATCAAAAGGTGTAGATGGGATTGTGGTTGTTTTTGGTTTGATGGAGATCCCATTTATGACTGTTACGGTCCTAACCTGCACATAGGTAGATCAATATATTCGGATGTAACAAAGGTCAATATTAATAAGGCCTTTCAATAAAATAGAATAAGGCAGATGTAAGAAGACCTAATAGAAGCTTCCGCTTCTAGAAGGATATTCCTCTAGATGTTTCTCTTGATAGACATATTTAGTATAAAAAAGGGTCGAGGGTATGAAAACCCTAGCTTGGAGATTACTATAACAGAGCCCTGCTCGAATGGAGGTTGCCCCCTTGAAGAGGCCCGTGAACATTGTTTTTTGAATCAAAGTGTTATTTATGTTGTTGTTCTTATATCATTTATGTGTTATTGTGGAGATTATGTTGGTTATATTATTGTTATTCTGCCATTTCTAGCATTTTATTTATGTTCTGCATACTTTTTATATTTGGTATATTACAAGTGGTATCAGAGCACTTTCCTTGGCAGAAATTGTGGGAATTTTTTTTCCAGGGTAGAGACGTATTCTAGCGTCTTTAAGCCACAGAGATCTGTCATCACGTGCATAAACCCGTGGTTGAGGGATTCATACACGCAGGAAATACAAGTGGTTCTTAAGCGCACATCTGTTGGCCACCTTTGTAACCCCTGTTGGTACCCCTTCGAGTGGTAGCGCATCAGACAACACCTATGTACGGATCGACCTAGATTTCCTGAAGCCCTCTTTAGATAAATCGATCGGTCACCTGACTGTTATAGTGCCACCGAGAACAACACTCGGGAAGATACTCTCTAGTACCTAGTGTTGGAAAATTCGGTGAACATGCAGCGTAAGCTTGTCATTGATGGAAAGTACAACATTGAAGATGACAGGCAAACAAAAAACAAGAGGAGAGGCTTCATCGGAGAATCGAGAATCGGAGTTTCACGAGTCTCGTGCACAATTACAACGAAAACTCCAAAATCGCGATATGCGATTTCGCGATTTGATCACAGCCGTTAAAGCAAGCATGAGATATGGACCGTTGATTTTCTTCATCGAAGAATCGGGGATCAGGATTTTATAATGTCCAATTCACTTGACATCGAAAACTCTGAAATCACGATATGCGATTTCACAATTTGATCTCAGTTGTTAAAGCAAGCATGAGATATGGACTGTTGATTTTCTTCATCGGAGAATCGAGGATCGGGATTTTATAATGTCCAATTCACTTGACATTGAAAACTCTGAAATCACGATATGCAATTTTGCGATTTGATCTCAGCCGTTAAAGAAAGCATGAGATATGGACCGTTGATTTTGTTCATCGGGAAATCGGGGATCCCGTTGACAAGAGTTTTGTGCAATTCAGAATCACGATCAACGAAACCCCGATGAGTGGGGGCCACCTGTCATCACAGCAGAGCAGGAGGATGGAGGCGTAGTGGAGGCCAGCTGTCATTGTAATGAAGCGTCGGGATTTGGACGATCAGGTTTTGGTATTGACAAGAACATTGAACATCAAACATCGCGAAATCGTGATACGCAATTTCCTGATATGGCATATAGCCTGTGGGCCACCCAGGAGTCAGTGGAGGACAGGTGTAAGGAGTATATAGGAGGTCGGGGAACAGCATATCGTGGGTCCAAGGGGCGTATGCACATTGTCATCGAAAACCCCGAAACCCCGATGAGAGGTATGGTGGCAGTCATGTGCTAGCTGGTCACATGGACCATTGTGTAGCCAGAAGGGGCTAAAGCTCAGGAAAGGAGCACATCGGGGATCGGAGAATCGGGGGTTCTGAGTACATGTGCATCTCGACACTGAGAATGCTGAAATCGCGATGAGAGAAATCCCGATTGGATCTGAACCGTTGAATCAATTATTGATCGGAGGGTTGCTATTCTTCCTCACACATTAACGCTTCAGTTATGAATCAGTTAAGAGAAACGGACTGATAATGACAAATCAGTTAGCATTTTAGTTGCCAAGACAGATGTCCTTGTATTACCTATTGGAAGGGGAAGTTGAATCGTCTGTTCAATTGTATAAAAGAAGTGGAAACAGACGGTGTTAGTCTGGTCATCGAGCATGTGAAAAAGAATGAAATTGTAAAGAAAAATAGAGGAGAGCATGCGCAGAAGGAGATTGAACATAAGAACAGAATGACAGAAAGAGCAGGAGTATAGCAGAATGACAGAAAGAGAAAATGCAGAGTATAATAACTGAACAAGTTGATGCAGAGCATGTCTACTGAACAGACAGAGGAAGAGAAGAGCAGCAGAACAGTGAATAGAAGACTAGATTTACAGAACAAAGAAAGACTGGTAAGAACTGATTTATCTGTAAAGTTGAATGTGTATTTACCCATTAATATTTTAGGGTGGTTGGGAGGTGCTCGGGAGGATTGTTGTCCTCAGAGGTTCAAGTGGGAGCTTGAACACAGGAAGTTGTAGCTTCCATCTGGTTGTAGCCAGAGAAACCAGGGTGGCAGGGTGGTGCTAGGGAGA
>ML781591.1:259355-271105 GCA_009831015.1 Picea engelmannii | reverse complement strand
AAAAAAAAAAAAAAAAAAAAAGTCTGGAAATTTTTTCACCATTATTTGAGACCTATTCCATTGGATTCATCTCTTCGCCCTTATCACATTCATCCATATCATTTTTCGGAAAAAAATTTGACCCCACCCGCCCCTTTTCAGTTCACCCATCCTCATGGCCCATACCCGTAGCCAAGACCTGGAAGCTCGCTTCAACACCTTGCAATTCGGTTTCCTCGAGACCCAAAAAGAAGTGAAACAACTCAGTGCTATTGTTGCCTCCATCAATACAACCATAATACAACCATGCAGTCCTCAATGGAGGAAGTCAAACAAGAACTAACCACCCAGCTTGAATCTGTCTTTGCATCACTCTGCACCAAACTGAAGATCCCTACAAATGACCCTTTCTTTGAAGCACCTCCAAAGACTGAAGGTGAACATTCCTCCAATTCCCATACATTTCAGCCCCATCACTTTCAACGTGACCTACGCCTTTCGCGGGTGGATGTGACCAAATTTGATGGCTCGGACCCCACTAATTGGGTCACCCAAATGGAACATTATTTCTCTTTATACGACATTACAGATGACTTGGCCAAACTCCGGTATGGTTTTCTCCATCTAGATCAAGAACGTTGGCAATGGTGGCAATGGAGAAAAACTTCCCATCAAGGGTATATTGCTTGGACCCAATTTGTGACTGAGCTTTATGAACGCTTTAACATTGACACCAACCATTTGGGCCATTTGACAAAGTTGAAACAATCAGGAACAATAGAAGACTTCATAGCTACCTTTGAGCACCTGGCTTTCATAACAGAGGGCATGACTGATTCTTTCTTTCGAGAGTGTTTTATCAGTGGCCTTAAGGAGGAGATTTGGGCCCATGTCCTCATGGCTCGACCTTCGAGTTGGGTGGAGGCTACTAAAAAATCTAAAGAAGCACATCAGGTTGTATCCTCTCAAAACCGTAAACCCTCCTTTATCCCTCGCCCTAAACCCGTAAATCCCACTACTCCCTCCGCCCCATTAAAGATCCAAAAATTGACCAGGGCTGAAATGGATGAACGCCAACTCAAAGGTGTTTGTTAAAATTGTGATGACAAATATTTCCCGGGCCACGAGTGTAAGGAACAAAATCTTTTTATGGCCATCTCTGAGGATATTTCGGAAGAGGATGTTGAAACTCCCCTTGTGTCTGAGTCACCTGAAATCACTAACATAACCCCTCCCTCAGACCCTCCCAAAGTGGGACCGATCATTTTCCTCAATGCTCTCACTGGCTTCTTCACCCCCCAAACCCTTAAGTTAATCAGTTACATCAAGCATCGGAAGGTCATCATTCTGGTTGATAGTGGAAGCACCCATAATTTTACTCATCACTGCATTGCCCAAGAAACTCATTGCTACATCCATCCCGTTAACAATTTCCAAATCATGATTGCTAATGGTGGTTCCATGAAATGTGGAGGGCGTTGTGAAAATGTGCGTCTCCAAATCGGTGACTACCACCTAAAATCCCATATGTTTGCTATCGACATGGGCGGTTGTGACATTGTGTTGGGTGCAGAATGGCTCAAGACTTTGGGTCCCATTCTCATGGATTTTAAGGCATTAACCATGAAATTTGACCAGGAAGGCCACCAATAAAAATTCCAAGGCATCACGGCTGGTTCACCTGAGGTCGTTAGTTCCCATCGCATGGAAAAGCTGCTCAAAAAAGGTCATTCTGGTGTCATTGCCCAACTCCATGCCATACAAGCAACAGAGACACCCCTGGTACCGGAAGACTTCCAAGCCCTCCTTTCTAAACACCAAATGGTATTTTCCACTCCCCAAGTACTCCCTCCTTCCCGCGGTGTTCATGATCATTCCATTCCCCTTGTACCTGGAAGCCTTCCTCCCAATATTCGTCTGTATCGCCACCCCTTTTCACAAAAAAATGAAATTGAGAAAATGGTCCAGGAACTCCTTACTGCAGGCGTTATCCGCCCTAGTATGAGCCCTTACTCTTCTCCTGTAGTCATGGTCATGAAGAAAGAAGGTTCTTGGAGAATGTGTCCTGACTTCCATGCCCTCAACAAACTGACAATTAAAGACAAATTTCCCATTCCTGTCATTGATGACCTCCTGGATGAATTGAGTGGCGCCCAATTCTTTACTAAACTTGATCTTCACTTGGGCTATCACCAGATACGTATGAAGGAGGCATACATTCCCAAGACGGCCTTTCGAACTCATGAGAGCCACTGTGAGTTTTTGGTCATGCCCTTTGGCTTGTGTAATGCCCCCTCCACCTTCCAAAGCCTCATGAATCATGTATTCTGTCCTTTTCTCCATCATTTTGTATTAGTTTTCTCTGATGATATCCTAATCTATAGAAAAACCTGGACAGACCATCTTACTCATGTGGATCGAGTTCTCCATCTACTCTCTCAGCACAAACTTTTCCTGAAACAGTCTAAATGTTATTTTGGTGCCTCAGAAGTAGAATACTTGGGTCATCTGGTTGGCAAGGATGGCGTCAGGGTGGATCCGAAAAATATTGAAGCTATGAAAGACTGGCCACACCCAAAGACTCTCAAAATCTTGCGTGGATTTATGGGATTAACAGGGTATTATCACAAGTTTGTTAAGATTTATGGCAAGATTGCAACACCTCTCACGGATCTCCTCCAAAATAAATCTTTCACTTGGACTCCAGCCGCTACTCAAGCTTTTGAAACCTTGAAGACGGCCATGTGCACCACTCTAGTTCTGGCCCTTCCTGATTTCACAAATACCTTTGTGTTGGAATGTGATGCCTTAGGGAAAGGAATCGATGTTGTCCTTATGCAAGAGGGTCGACCTTTGGCCTTCACCAGCAAGAAACTATTTGAAAGGAATTTGGACAAACCCATCTATGAAAAGGAAATGTTGGCTATTATGCATGTCGTTGATCTGTGGTGCCTTTATCTCTTGGGGCAACGTTTCCAAATTAAGACAGACCATCAAAGCCTCAAGTACTTTCTGGAACAACGCATTTCCTCCCTGGAGCAACAAAAATGGGTGACTAAGCTCTTTGGATATGATTATGAGATCATTTACAAGAAGGGAAAAGACAATGTGGTGGCGGATGCACTATCCCAAAAATATGAAGAAGAAGGATCCCTTTTTTCTCTTTCCTTCATTGTACTAGATTGGCTCCAAGTTGTGCGCCAGGAATGGATACAAGATCCCAAAAGTTTGCATCTGATCCAGTAATTGCAGACCAATGCTCCAGCTTCCCCAGGGTACTCTTGGCTCTAGGATGAGCTTCGATACAAAGGCCATTTGTATTTAAGTAAACACTCAAAGCTTAAATCCACGGTACTTTCTGAGCTTCATGCTACACCCACAACAGGGCACTCTGGGTTCACCAAAACCTATGACAGGGTCAAACATTCTTTCTTCTGGGATGGTATGAAACAGGACATCCGTAATTTTGTCGTTGAATGTGAGGTGTGTCAATGCAACAAGGGAGAAACAGTCAAATCTCCAGGCACACTACAACCTCTTTTGATTCCACCTGCTATTTGGAAGGATATCTCTATGGACTTTATTACCAGCTTACCCAAATCGGGAAATAAATCAGTCATAATGGTGGTTGTGGATTGCCTTTCCAAGTATGCTCATTTCTACACTCTTCAACACCCATTTACTTCATCCACGGTGGCTCAAATTTTCATGGACCAAGTCTTCAAGCTTCATGGCATGCCGCACTCTATTGTTTCTGATCATGACCCAACTTTCACAAGCAATTTTTGGCAAGAAATGTTTAAGCTACAGGGCACCCAATTGCATCTAAGCACAACTTATCATCCCCAGACTAATGGTCAAATGGAAGTTGTCAACAAGTGTTTGGAAACATATCTAAGGTGTTTTGCCTCTGAAAAGAAAAATCAGTGGGCTCAATGGTTACCCCTAGCTAAATGGTGGTACAACACTTCCTACCATATAGCTACATGCATGACTCCTTTTGAAGCGATATATGGACAGAAGCCCCCTTCAGTTCTCTCATACTTACCAGGCACCTCGAAGGTCCAGGCGGTTGACCAAACACTTACAGTTTGAGAGGATATTCTTCGTACCCTTAAAGAGAAATTGGTCATGGCATAGAATCGCATGAAGCAACAAGCAGATCAAGGTCACTCTGAACGTCAATTTGCAGAAGGGGATCAGGTGTTTCTGCGACAGCAACCATACAAGCAAACTTCCCTCAAGGTTGAGCAGTGTCAGAAGCTAGCGCCCAAATTTTATGGTCCTTATACAGTTCTCAAGCATGTGGGACAAGTCACCTATCAGTTAGCTCTGCCCAGTCAGTCAAAGCTACATCCTGTTTTTCATGTTTCATGCTTAAAGAAGGTGATTGGAACTAGGTGCCAAATTCAAACCAACCTTCCCGAGTTAGCTGAAGAAGGATCCATTTGGATACAGCCAGAAGAATTTTTGGACCAGCGTGAGCGTCGTCTGTGTTAGCACTTGGTAAATTTCCTAGAGGCTGAAACAGAATAAATCTACAAAGGTAACTTTATCCAACCGCTTTTAAAGCTGGGAATCTAGACCTTCCAGCTTCAGAGAGGGATCTCTCTATATGATTTAGCTATGTTTTCAATTTAGATGTTAGGCTAGGTAAAGAAATCTGTAGGTTTTGTTGTCAAAGTGTTTTTGAATCGGTTGAGACAGTCTACACCTCCATTGGGCTATGGGGTATGCGTTATAACAAACATGAGATACAAACCATAAACGTAAAGGAATAATTCCACAGGGCGAGATAATATACTCACTGGATATTTAATAGTTTAAATGATGTACAGAAGAAAAGATGAGAAAGATAAATTCAACTAAGAAGCAGTTAAGAATTCCTTAATTGAAAACCTCAGAAGATAAACATTAAAACCTTTAAAGTCGGAAACAGGGTATCTAAGATAAATCCTGCAACATACGCTACTTTCAAAGATTAGTTTTAGAAAGCAATATGATCACAAAGCAAGAAAAACATTCAACTTAGAGAATAAACGTCACCAGTGAATACACGCAAGAATCCTGTAAAAGTGCTTCCTCTTTATTAATGGCAGATCTCTTCAAAAATGGTTACAGTCTAATAGCGTCAGGGTGTAAAGATAAACAACCCTCAATACTTCGAAAGGTGAAGTATTTATAATTCAAATTACAAACGTTCCTGTCATAACTGATCAGGACGTGCTCATTCTATTTTTAGTCTAACTAATTTAACTAATCAAACCTGCTTGATGACTTAGTACAACTGCATGCGGAATTTCTGGGGTAGGCCGTTGGCAAGGTTCCTGTGTAACCTCTTCTGACTGGACAGGTGACTGGACTTGGACAGCTCATCTGCTAATCGAGCAGATCGCAGAGTTCCTCCCATCTGAGGTGACTAGGCACAGTGACTTTGAGCAATCTCCGATACACTTCGTCCATTTCCGTATATTTAGCGAATGTGGCCTTAGTGAGGAAAATGTATCGAATCTCGTGTTGGATACTGATGTCCAACTGAAGAGCATCCAGGAATGCTTTGTCGGTGATACTCCCTTGTATGCCAGCAAACTTTGAACTATCCTTAGATACTTCGGATAGTCTCTTTTTGTAATCGGGGAGTGTCATCAGTTTATCATTAATAACCTTCAGACCTGGGAAACCCTTCTTCTGGAGAGCTTCGATCTTGCTGAAGAATCTCTGTACCCCCTGATCCATGACCTGCGCCTTTTCTTCTAGATGAAGCATTAGACTTCTCTTGGTCAAAACCCTTTTGACCTCAAGGATGATCTATGTTCTGTCCTCTATCTTCAGCTCTTCTAGCTCTTCTCCGGTCTTGGAATTTAGGAATTTGATTATATCATTTGCCTGAGTTGGTCTATCTCCCAACTCTACTCTGATCTTCTCAATAGCCTGTTTACTCCTCTGGACCAACTCGTTTTGCTCAAACATGATTTGGATCATGGGCCAGATCTCATTTATGGACTTTGTGATGTCTGTCCATGCATTTTCTTTGACCTCAGCCAAAGTCTTCCCTGCCACTGTTTCCTTTTGGAGTTGTTGTAGTTCCTTCCTGAGCTGCTTAGTTACCTGCCTTTCTTTGGATAGGCTGGTTTGGAAAAAAGTTTTGAGTTCCTAGAGGTCTTCAACTTCCTTCTTCAGCTTGCTGATTTCTGTCTCTTGCAGGTTCAGTTTCTCCATGGATTTGGCGAGATCGGTTGTCCCTTCCTGTGGTGTCACTGGTGTTGCGGATGGGATTGTTGTTACTGTTGCTGTGCTTTTCCCTGAGATTGGGATAGCAGTCAATGGAATGGCTTCGATAGACTTTAGCTACTCTTTCTCCTTTAGCAGTTTCTCCATCTCTACTTCCATTTCTTTGAGCTGGGCGTTCTGCTCCATGAGCAGCTTAAGCATTTCGTCCTTCTCGCCTTCTTTCTCTGCTATCTCCTTCGCCTGTGAGTCTTCTGTAGGCGGAAGTTTCAGTTGTTTCCTCAAGGAGGCGATGTCTGCATTTTTCTTCTTTATCATCTCTTCTGTAGCTTTGACGTTCGCGGGATCATAACCGATCTTGAGGACCAGCTCCTCCAAAGTCTTAATTCTGTTGTCCTTTGCAAAGGACGATATTTTTTCCATCTTGATTTGTGTTTGAGCATTATTGAGCGACACCTGAAATTTGGCTGCTGAAGTAGAAGCATGTGCCAATGTATGGAATACCATCTCACCTGTCTGTTTGTGCAGATCCATCTATCTGCTGGGTGCACGTCCTTTTCCTGGAATTCGAAGGTGGCCCTCTTATAGTCCAAGATCACCTTGGGATCCAGAACCTACGCTTGGAGGAAGGCCATGTGCATCCTGCCCTTTTCTATGTCAAATGCAGACATCAGTCTATGTTGCGCAGTCGATGTTTGTTTCCGAAACTGAGCATAAGTATTGCTGGTAAGGGTTTGATTCTTCTTCTTGATCAGCTCATACTTCTCGAAGATGCTCAATTTGGGCCCAGTCTTGCCTGGCTGATTGTTCAGGGGAGAGTCTGTGGATTTCTTCGGTACTATTGGGGTGATGCCCTGATAAAGGCTTGAACCAAAAGGTGAAATGACCGGCTTGATTACTGTGGTAGTTACTGTGGTAGGCGGGGCTTCTTGTTCTACTGTCATGCCAGGCGTTGAAACTGTCTTTGGCCTCTTGGTGTGCATATGGAACTCTTTTGATGATACCTCCGTTACAGGCGGAGATGACTCTTGTCGAGGCCTTTTTTCCTCGGGGACCTGTGGCGTGGTAGTTGGTTGCACAGTTTTCGGGGGAACCTGCTGTTCCACTTCGACCAAGGTGTCATGCATCCACACAGTCTGGTTGGAGAATTTTTCAATCTCGGGCTTGGACTCATGAACATACGGGATGTTTTTGTTTTTCACCCACATTTCCTGAAATGATCCCGCAGGGATCATAGTGCCATGGGAAACTTGTAAATAATTTCATTTCTTTTAATATTTTGTCAGCTTCTTCCCCGGCGCCTCGACTATTGCAGATGAAAGAGCCAATCTGCCCCTTGATTCTCAATTGTTGCTTCTTCTTCAGGGAAACAAAATCAGTGTCATCTGAATTCATAATCTGCCTTATATACTCTAACGCAAAGATTCTTACCGGCACATATTGGGGTAGCTTGTAAGGTGCCAATTCGCACCCAAAAACTCTAATCTCGGTATGGCTTTGATACAGGTACCAGTCCCCTGTCTTTGCGTTGTCCGAGAGATGTAGGATTCTCTGGACCTCGTCGTTTATTCGTGGCTCGGGCCTGCCACTCAACATGCTTACCACAGGGTGGTGGAAATATCAATAAATGCCTTGAAACTATACTCTGTGGAATTATGCTTCAATAAAGATGTCCACGTTGTGACTAGCTAAGGCCTTCCATCTGCGTCCATTTTCTGCATTGAAAAACTAAACTTGTCTGCTTGATATAAAACAAACATGTAGGCCAATATAGAAGAATATATGAACATGCCTTCCGTGCCAAAATTCACGAACTGTTCGTGAATATTGTTGGCCAAGAAGGTACTAAAATCGAACTGTGTGGTGGGTTTTTCATCAGTGGAGAAAATGGATAGAAAACCCAGAATGGGCTCATCTACCCACTGGTCGGAATAGTATCCTAACAGTGTGCAAAGAGAGGAAATGATCTGGTTTCCCTTGGTGGAGAACATGGATGATGGGTAAGGTGGATTGGTGGAAGGGAATTGAGCGGAGGTGGGAAGGAACAGCTTGAAAATTTGAGCTCTCTGGGGAAAGGTCATCTTTTGATACAACTCTTTAAGGATTTCTAGGTTGAAAGGAGAAACAGAATCAACACGGGGAATTTGCATCATTTGGTCAATGTCTTCAGGAGTGATGAAGAAGAGGACGTCTCCAGATGAAGAGACGATGGCCCTCTGGTCGGGAATATAATGAGCTTGCTATTTGAGGGTGAATTCGGGAAAGTGGTGTATCTGGGGAAAAAGGTACATCGGCAAATTGGACTCCTAGAGTCCAATTTCGTCGCTCTGGTCCAAGAACACCTCCCGGAGCCATGACTGGAGGTCTGAAAAATCGAAGTCGCAAATGGTATCCGTGATCAATCTGTCTTTATCGACCAACGGGATTTTGTCCAGGTCGACAGGAGGAGGAAGAAAAGGTTTTTCTTCTCCTTCCGTTAGTCTTGGCTTTGGTGCCATCTCTGCAACAGTACCTGTAATAAACACTATGTTAGTGGGGTCGACTGGCTGTGGATGAAGGTGACGGAGAAGCAATGGAGGCGTAAGAGGTAAGTTTTCTGGTGCGATGGAAGAATAGTGAATGAAAGGGGAATAACGGTAGTTTTATTCAAAACTGGGGTCAGTTGGACGCGGGAGACAGGTCAACAGGATAACGGGTATGTTATCATGCAATAAATGGACAACGGGCCACTTGGGGGTGAGCTGGCAGGTGACGGTGGCCAAAACATACGGACGGGTGACGTGGAGGCTGGTGATTGGAGGTAAAAGTCGTAATAAGGGGTTGTTCATGAGTGAAAAGGGTTAGGTACTGACAGCATGGACTGGCAGCAGTTATGTGATGAGACACACTCGGGAGCAAGTGGAACAAGTGGGAGATGACGTCCATGAGTGACGAGGGTTGTCAGATGGCAGATGGGGATAGGACTTCTGGACCAATAGGATAACGCCATTTATGACAAGGGGCCCGCCAGAGAAAAGTAACAATTCCGAACTCCCCCCCTTTGGTTAAAAGCATAACATCAGGGGGGTCCGAAAACCTTTTTAGACCGTTGATCTGCGTGCCCGTTTCCAGGCCGCAGATCTTAGCGTGCTCTTTAATACTCATTCTGGACCCCCCCCTTCCATTAAAGGCAGAACGGAAGGGGGGGTCCGGAATCCATTGTGAACCGTTGATTTAAGCGCCCTTCCCTGGGCCATCCAGATGTGCACCAATGTTATTACCGATTCCAGACCCCCCCCCCCGGTTAAAAACAAAACGGTCGGGGGGGGGAATGCTCTGTGCGCTGTAGATCTGGGTGCCACGATCTGGATCGTTGAAAAGTGCATGGAGCATAAACCAGGAGCGGAAAAATATGTGTTGAGAAAACTTAGGATAAGTGCATTTTACGAGTTTTTCCCAAACTTTCCACATAGACACCACCAAGGGACTTCGTCTAAACTATTCTTAGGCAATTGAGACATGGTGTAGCATTTTGATCAATCTGGTTTCATTGGTGGTGAAGCAAATGAAGCAACTAACCTACATGCTAACCTATCTTCCTAGGACAATTAACCCAGATTAAACTGTTGGGTTAAGAAATTACTCTACCTAAGGGCTATCTGACCAGGATTAGACAGTCTGGTCAGATTTATTCACTAATCTAACCTAAGGGCTATCTGACCAGGATTAGACAGTCTGGTCAGATTTATTCACTAACCTGTCAACATTAAATTTAAAAAGAACCTGGCCATGCTTGAAAGGTATGGCCAAGTTACTATTATTGCATGGGGATTTTGTTTCAATTCTTTTATGCCCTCTTTTCTTTTCTTTTTGTTTCTTTTTCTTTTTTTCTTTTTTCTTTTTCCTTTTTTTCTTTTTTCTTTTTTCTTTTCTTTCTCTTTTCTTTCTTTTTTTCTTTTTCTTTTTCTTTTCTCTTTTCTTTCTTCTCAAATTATTTGCAGAATGAAAAATCATTTGTCAACAAAATACTAGAGACAGATAATACCCAAGTCATCAGTTGATTCCCATAATTTATGGGGTGATAACAGCGGCTCCACCTGGGGATGGTACTTGCCCTGTTAAGTGCCAAGAATCCTGGTTCCTGTCCTTCTGAACATACATGTCTAGTAGCCTTTATATGTTTTATTCTCAAAACTTGGAAGAAACAATGGTCAGCAGCTTAGGGCCTTCTCTTCGGGCTTCAACCAACTGACTAATGTTCCTCACTCAGAAAATGCAAGTGAAAAATGAAACTTAAACTGGTATGTACAATGGAGAGTGAGATCTTCAAATATTCTACTGAGGTGGGACATAATGTTTCAGCATTCTGCCATTCACAGGTGCTCCTGGCAGATCTGACCCATCGGCGTTGTTTAGCAAGAAAGCATTGTTTCCTCTGAAAGCTTGGATCATGTATGCCCATGTCCAAAGATTGTCAAATTTCCCATGCTTTCCCTTGTCCTCATTCCTGGAATCCCATCTCAATACCAAATATCCTATCTCAAAATCATCCTCCTTGGTTCGTTTGTCAAAGATCTTCTTGATGTTTTCTTGGACTACCTGAGTCTTGTTGAAAACTTCCTCCCTAGTCTGCTGCAAATGGATCATCTGGTTGATCCTTCTCTGCGAGTCATTTGGCTCAGCTTGTACCTCTTGAAGAAACTTCATGACAGGGACTCCCAAAGAAGTGGGGAAAACTGCCTCTGTACCATAGACCAGTTGGTATGGTGACATACCAATTGACCTTTTGGTGGTCAGTCTATCGGCCCATAAAGCAAACACCAACTTATCGTGCCATGATTTCTTGTTTTCCTATAATGTTTTCTTGATGATATTTACCAAAGTTTTGTTTGAATATTTCGCCAACCCATTCCCTTGAGGGTAGTAGGCTGTGGAATGCCCCAAACCAATGTGGTACCGGTTGCATAAATCTATGAGTTTCTTTGATCGAAAGGTAGCTGCATTGTCAGTTATAATCTTTCTAGGACAACCAAAACGAGACAAAATATTATTTTCAAGAAATTTGATAATAACAGAGTCAGTGGCTTGCCTGCTTGGTACTGCCTCGATCCACTTGTTGAAATAATCGGTGGCCGTGAGAATCCACCTATGTTGGCCTGAAGACGGTGGGTGTATTTCTCCAATGAAATCGAGCCCCCATTGCTGGAAAGGGGCCTCAACTGAGATAGGTTTCAGAGGTAGAGGAAGGAGTTTCCTTTTTCCTTCAAACAGTTGACACTGGTGACAAGTTGTTACCTTCTGATGCACATCTGCAAACAAGGTGGGCCAGTAAAATCCATCTCTGAGTATTTTGTTGGCTGTAACCTTCCAGTTCAAATGGCCACCACATTCTCCTGCATGAAACTCTTGCAACACTTTATCAGCTTCATCTTTCAGTAAGAAATTTAAAAGAATGCCTGCAGGGTCTTTCCAATACAAATTTCCTTCTAGAATACAGAATTTCAAAGCTTTCAACTTTAAAAATCTAGCTTTAGTCTTAGTTAAACCAGGGGGAGCTTGTAAAT
>ML781591.1:219951-238541 GCA_009831015.1 Picea engelmannii | reverse complement strand
AATGTGAGCCCATGCTATACTGTCAAATACACGGAAGTGACTTACATCTGGTTTAATTTTAGTCCAAGCTTCTTCCGGTGTTATATTTTTAAGAGCCTTTGTGGGAGTGTGATTTACTATGTAATTTTCACAGTTGATGGCTTATGCCCAATACTTTAGACTTAATCCCTTAGATTGGATCATACAATTAGCCATTTCTTTTAATGTGCGGTTCTTTCTCTCAACAACACCATTTTGTTTTGGTGTATATGGAACAGTGTGTTGCATTTGGATTCCCTGTGTAGTGCAGTAATTTGTAAAAGTATTGTTCACATATTCACCTCCATTATTTGTTCTTAACCTTTGAATTTGATGTCCAAATTGCTTTTCTACAAGGTCCTTGTAGGCCAAAAACTTGTCAAAAACTTCGCTCTTAAGTTTTAAGAAGTAAACCCAAGTACGTCTGGAAAAGTCATCAATGAAAGTTAAGAAATACTTGCACCCAGAAAAAGAAGGAGAAGAAAGTGGACCACACAAATCACTGTGAACAAGCTGCAAAGGACCCGAGGCATGCTAAGAGGCACGTTTTTCAAAATTATCCCGATGATTTTTGGCGAGAAAACAACCGGCACAAACACCATCTCTGCATGAAACAAGAGGAAGAACAGTCACCATCTGTTGATTACATATTTGCTGCAATGAGCGATAGTTTAGATGACCAAACTGCTCATGCCAAAGTTTGCTCAAGTCATCGCTACGAGCAATAAAAACTGATGAAAAATATGATGACCCAAAGTTGTCAAACTTGTACAACCTGGTAATATCATCAGCAATTCCAGTTGCAAGAACATGATTAGGATATTTTAGATCCTTGATTACAACTTGGTGAGGTGAAAACTCTACGGTTTTAGCTTCACCTGAATGAGTAATTTGATATACTGATAGAAGGTTACAAGAAAGACTTGGAACACATAATACATCATTGAAATGGCCATTTTCTACTTGTAATGTTCCAAATCCTTCAACACTAAGAGATCTATCATCACCAACAAATATTTTCTTGGTGTTACATTCATTTAGAGTAGAAAATATGTCTATATCCTTAGCCATATGATAAGCTCCAGAATCAATAATCCACTTATTAGAAGTAGAAGTAGAAGGTGTATTGAAGGAGAAACCAGAAGCAAAAAGTGCATGTCCATGAGAAGAAGAAGAAGTAGTAGAATCAATACTGATGTTGTGCTTCTTCATCATTGCTTCTAAAGTTGCCATCTTCTTGAAACATTTGGACTCATCATGACCATCTTTATCACAAAATTTGCAATGTATGTTAGTATTCTTATTTTTATATTTTGCTCATTTGTCTCCATCAAGAGAAAAAGATGTCTGAGTGGGTTTGGGACCCTTCTATTGCTTGTTGTTGTGGCAAGGATGTTTCTTCTTGGGATTCTTGGGTTTATCTTTTTTATGGACAACTAAGGCTTTGTTGGAGGTACCTGCAGTGTTGATCACTCCAAGTTGTACTAGCTTATCTTTCTCTCTAATCAAAGAATCAAAAAAGTTCTCAAGAGTGGGTTTTTGATAAGCTTCTCCTACAGCCTCTTATATGGCATAAAAGGTAGATACAAACACAAAATATGCACTACCTAGCTTAGAAAGAATAAGATAGATGCAACGATCTTCGTTTATCTTTATCTTACATTCTTCACATAAAGTTCTAAGTGTTTTAAACTTAGATAGATAGTCTTCAATGCAAGAAAAATCACTTGGAATCAAAGTTAGTACTTGATTTTCTAACTGTTGTGCTCGAATAATATTGTGTTTACCAAACACAGATTCAATCGTTTGCCAAGCTTCTTTGGGTTTATCAATTGATTGAAGGTGGAACCTTAAATCAGGAGAGATGGACATTTTGATTAATCCACGTGCTTCGTCATTCCTATTATCCCATTTGGATTTCTTATCAGCATCAGTGGGTGTTGTTTCCTTTCCCAAGGTAATCCAATACAAGCCTTTACTTCTTAATAAATCCTCCATATGGGATTTCCATTGGAAGTAGTTGGTGCTGGTAAGTAAGAGATTAATTGTAGAAGCCATATTAAATATGTAGATAATACTGATTTAAAAATTGAAACTGATGATCTGAATGGAAAGAGCTCAAAAAGTTATACGGTTTTAAAAAAAACAGCACTGAAAACGAACTTCGGATGTGAAAGTTATGCCCTTTTTTAAAAAGGCATAAATGGTAACCAAAGGACCACATGGTAGTGTAAGTTGCTTTATGAAGTGACCCACTTTTATAAAGAGAAGTGGGGCTCACTTTTACAAATAAAAGCTACATGCAAAATAAATAACTCTAAAATAAAATATTAAAGCTACTTATAGTGATTCATTTTTATACTTGAAGTGAAATACACTTTACAATTTTAGCATGAACTTTTTCAAAAAAAATACAAAAACAAAAGAGAGACTTGAACTCAAGACCTCTTACCTAATAAGACAAATTTTAACCAAATGGTCTAGAAAAACATATTGTAATGTTCAGAAGGAGGATTGGGGGTTTTGTTGTTGTTGTTGTGGAAGACGGCCTTGGAGAGCGTGTTAAAAAAAACTCTTTTGACATAAGAAAAAAATTTCGCTTCTCGATGACAACAAGGGTTAGATCTCGGTTAGCTTACCCGGAAGATGCACCTTTTCCTATTTGTTTCTGATTTGCCGAGATCCACAGGGCACAGCGAAAAGAGCATACGCATATATAAAAGAGTAGAAACCCGGAAATAAAAAATAAAAAACCAAAATAAAACCAAAATACTTCTCTGCAAAAAAATTAAAAAATGCTTATTCAAACTTTATACCTCCAGATCTAACTGTAATGGTCGTATCTTGGGCAAACAGAAACCTTTTTGATTGAAACAAAAAGTGTTCCTGAATGAAACGAGTGATCTGGATGCAATGGAACAATCCTCTTGGCCCATAAATGTACGAAAATGACAGAAAATGGAGATGAGGCAACTCGGCTTCACAATCTCGATCTACAACAGGAGTGGGTCTTTAAACAGGCTCTGATACCATGTTCGACAACACAGGTATTCCAACAGAGGACAAACACCTTCAGTAACCACTCACATAACCAGATCAAATATCAACACACCGATTTTTTCACGTGGTAAAACCCTACGGGGAAACATCCACGGCCCCAACCAACGCGACCACTTGGAGCAGTTTATCAATGCAAAGAAAAATATTACAAAGAGATTTTACAAGAGAGTTTCTCACAATCGATCATCAGAAAATGACCCTCCATGCTCTTTAAATAGAGATCGTGGACCAATCGGGTGTTAAGCCACGGATCAATGGTCGTTAAGATCGAGGAGAGTATGAACCGTCGGATCACTCTATGTCAGGAACATATCATGACCGTCGGATTTCCTAACTACAAATGCATACTAAAGAAACATACTAGAAAACAGACTTTTACCTAATGACACAATAGACCAATTAGTTCTTAACTAACTCCTAAGTGTCTAAATATCCTAACAATTACACCCCTATAGAAGTAGTGGATCCAACTCATACAACCAAGACTCCATTACCCAATAGAATAAAAGCACTAACATGGAAATTGTATTGGAGAAATAAAATCGTTGCATTGGGAAACATTTTTTATTGAGATATTTCATTTGTCTAAAGTGGATTCAATTCTACATGTTATTGGTTTGCTTGAGCCCCTAGGCCATCTAGCTTGGCTAAGTATTTCTTGATGTTGTAATAAATTTATGCTACAACCATTAGGGATGCAACAAAATCACTTCAATTCTTTCTTTTATTCACTTTTCATCCATTGAAATTTGCTTGGAAGCCACTATACTTAATCTACTTGAGGATGGCTATCTTTTGGGTGATTTACTTACTCATTTTGGTGGTTGGATTTTTGGTTGTTACAATAACTTGTTGATAACATCATATAACAACCTTCTATTGCCACTAAAGTCTTGTTCTATTTCCTAGAGTTAAATTAGTAATTTCTACCTTAGTCTCTTACATCATTTACTTGAATTTTGGTGATATATTTTGCTACCATTGTTATCATTTACTTGCTTATATATATTCTTGTTTACTGTTGCAATATAGGACATCAAGATTCCCTTGTTTGTCCTTATGATTATTTGGCTTGTACATCTACATTTTGTCTTGTCTTGGGCAGGTATAATACTCTTTTGCAGGTACACTCCACTTTGGAAACCTATCCCTACCAACAAGGCTCGTATCAAATCCATTTTCCACTTCTTACTTTGAACTATAGGGGTTTCACCTTCCATTATATCACTTTATGTCTTAATTCCCCTAAGTTCATCGGGATTCCCCCCTTGTGGTGATTTTTGATCATCACTAAAGTGAGGAGAGTGTCCATATAAGGTGACAGTGGGTAGATACTCTCACAGTTGTCCCACGTTTGTGGATTGGGTCAAGATTTTCCCTACCTACAATTTGTGCGGTAACAGTTCCTAGACATTCGTGAGAAGACAACTCAATGCTAGTCTATCTTATTTTTTATATTAATGAAGACAACTAGTATATAAGTATGTGTTCAATAGGAAATCTCTGATTTTTTCTTGTGCAAGAATTTTCTTCTGTTTTTTTTATATTTTTTTAATCACTTTAAAACTGGTTGCTTTCCTATGAAGTGTGTGCATATTGTGAAGTTTGTGCACATGAATCCCTTCATAATGTTAGAGATTTGTTGCCATGCCAATTCATGGAGAGAAAAACAAAGTTGGTGGTGTTTTATATCTACAAAGGGTACTCATGTAGAGTGTTATTATATGGGAATGTTTATTTTTCCATATTTCCCTCATGTGAAGAAGCTTCCCTTGTGAAGTGCAAGTATGCCCTCCTATTGAATGCACTGACCTAGAATGGAGATTTGTTTTAATTGAATGACTACGCATGTTGTTTGACGTCATGAATATTCCTAATTTATTGTGGCTACTTTTTGAAAAATTGTTTAGATTAATTGGAGAAACTGAAGCTAAGTCTATGTTTACATGCTTGATTAGTAGATACAAATTTGAGTGGTTTCTAGAGAATTTCATATCAACTTGTTTCATCCATCGTACAACTATTACTGCTCTTTATAATTTATTTAACATTGTCTTTACTTACAAGTTTTTATGGAAACCATTTTCTTGTTCCTTTTTTGCATGTGCATGTCAAGTAAAATACCTTATGATGGGAAAGTTATCTTGGTGCATGTTGGAACACTTGTTGAGCCTTTTATCCTTTTGCTTAAAAATCTCACGGTTAACTTTCTTGATTTGTTTGCATGATTGGAGTACTCTTATTGATCTTTAACAAATACTTGTAGCTCTATCATATCACTTTTATTGTCAACATACTTCCATCTACTATGTTTATTTGCTTCCAAGATTTTGAAGAGTTTTGTGTGATGTTGTTTTGAATGTTATATGTTTGTTGTAATGTTTATTTGGCCTTTTTTTTCGTACATCTTTCCTAAGTGAATATTAAGATGGAATTGTTGTGAAACATATTTACTTATCGAATGCATGAGAAAATACATTCAATGGATGAACTTGGTCTCACATGATTGTTTATCCAAGTAAACAATGTGGGGGATTGTTTATCACTTTTTACTTTCACTTTCCTTTTATGCATGCTTTATTATTTTTTGCTTGGTGCATGTTTAAGTATGTAAGCCATATTATCTATATTCTCTAATTCAATTTTTAATCACTTTGTGTAAGCCATTCACCATGTTTTTGTATTTTTGAAATCACTTTAACATGTGTTTTTGTTCTCTAATAAGGCTATGGAGTTATAAGCCATCCACCATGACTCATAATTCAATGCAACTTTGAATGATTGGTTGAAAAATAGATGTTTTTATTATTAATAATATTAATTTTGATTGATTCACGAGAAGCTATGGATGTCAATGTCATTCACTAAGGTTCACGATCCTAATGACATTTTTAAAAATAGTTATACCTACTTTAACATGGAGAGAGATTTGAACCCTACACATTTTCCAAACATTAACAATATATTTACCAACACATCATGTGATAATAAAAATAGTTATACCTACTTTAACATGGAGAGAGATTTGAACCCTACACATTTTCCAAACATTAACAATATATTTACCAACACGTCATGTGATAATTTCCATTTACATGATATTGAAAATCACTTTAAAAAGATCACACTTTTCATTATTATTAAAATTCTTTGAATTAGTTTTTTCTAAAATCTAAATTGACAATAAAAAATTAAAAAGACCTCATAAATATATTATATTATATATTTCAGAAAGCCTCCACACAAAGAGTTGATAATCATCATTATTTTTTTGGGTTGGAGTGGAATTCTCATATTTAAAATGTGGTTGTTGAAATAGTAAAAAGATATATGATGAAAATTAGTAACTCTCATGTGATAATATTCTATATTTTTATTTTTTGATATAACTTGTGAGATTTTCGGTAGGTGATGGACTCTGCGGTAGTTTTTCCAACTACGGTCCATGACTGTGGTTAGTTATTTGGTTCTACGGTCTACAGTCCAAAAAAATTGTGGTCAAGTCTTAAGCTGGGTGGTATGTCTAAGGGTTTTCAAGTGATTTTTCCTGGCTTCTTTTTAGTGGGGTGTTGTAGGTTCTGCGGTGCTTCCCCCTCATTTTCTGTCTAGCACAAGAAGTGGTAGACGTGGAGCTATGGGGATCCATTATGGAGGAGTTTCCAGTCTATGTGGACACCACAGGGGACCAAATGAGCAGGGAAGAGTTTTGGTTGGGAACAGGTGGACGTATGGGGGTTCGCGCGAAGGGGAAGGAATTGTCTAACAGTCAGGCTCAACACCCGTCTCCTGACAAAGAAATCCCTCTTCTTTCTTGTAAGTCGATAAAACATTCATTTTTTCGGCCTTCTTTGAGGAATGAGGGTTTTGAAGGCTGCTTTGGGGATTTCCCATAGTTTCTGGCCTCTAACCACCTACACACAGAAGGAGGATTTCCTCCCTCCCTTAGCCCCCCGAATGATCTAGCTTTTGATTGGATCTCACAGACAAAAGGAGGTTTTATCCTCTCTCTGCCCCTTTCCAGTCATGAGGACCCAAGAAGTGGATTAAAACTATGTGGGTCAAAGCCCCACTCAAAAACAAGTGCAGAACAGAGTAGATCATATATATTTTACTCTCGACTCTCTAGTATACCGATGGATATGTGCAAGAATAACCCCACCAAGGGATTTATCTTGACTCTCCTTGAAGTGGAAGAACAACGGGGTTTCGTCCATGACATAGGGGGGTTTCACACAGACCTCACAAAGGACTACAACCTACTCTGGAGGTCCTTGGGAACAAAGGAGAAAAGTCAGTGTTGGACAAAGACAGAAAAGGAAAGGCTTAAAAACCAAAGGAAAAGTGGGGAATCTCGTTCTCGGGGAAGAGGTAGGTATGAATCATGTTATTCAAATGGAAAACCAGAACCTAGTCGGGAGGGAAAGTGATAGATATTTTACGCACAAATCCATCATTGACTGGGCACATTCCGCTTGGAAAGAGCATCTTGGCTATCTCTTAGAGATCATTGAATTAAACAGGAATTGGTTTGCATTTATATTTCTTCAACCAAATCATGCAAAATGGGTCCTTGGAAAAAACTGGAGTGTCAACAATTCCCCACTTTTCTTAAAACCGTGGAACCCCCTTTTTGATGCCATCATAGAAAAATTGGATAAAACCCTAGTTTGGGTCCATCTTCTGGCATTGTTGCTACAATTTTGGTCCTTAGGCTACTTCAAATAAATAGGAAATTATTTGGGGTATTTCTTAGAAGCGGATTTATCCTTTGAAGAAACAAAACAAAGAAAAGTAGCAAGGATTTTAGTCAATTTGATTGTAAGAGAAGGACTAGGCAAACAAATTCATTTGAGTTGGGGAAGCTACACTCACTCACAGATTTTGGACTATGAAAATGTCTTGTTTAGATGTCACAGATGCCATCAGTATGGTAATTTGGTGATGAATTGCCACCTGCGTTTAAAAACCAAAGGAAGGACCCACTATTGTGACAAGGAGATGAGAGTGATTCAGGAGGAGGAAAGAAGACACATAGGTGCTACAATTGACGAAGTACAAGACTCAGTAGACTTAAAGCGACCTTCAGTTTCACCCAAAGAATTCCGTATGTAGGAAATCCTTGATCCACATGTTGGAAAAGTGGTGGAAGGATCTGAGCCTACAATCCTTATCAAACTCGGCTTGGGAAACACAAGGAATATGGTCTCGGGTAATCCTTTACCTCTTTCTCCTCCTATTATTGTTTTAATTAAAAATCTTACTCTAGAAGGCAATGAGTGGATGGAGGCTCTCAAAAAATTGTCCCTAGATATCGGTCCCTCTTCACAAACCGATAGAGGCTCGGACCCTTTCAAGACGGGTTTTTCATCGGATCCACCTTCCCCGAAGCGAATCTATTGTGCAAAAGATGACTCTTCTTCATCCTCCCTTTCCACCGAGACTACGACAACCCGTTATTTTCTTACATCCCAAAAGGAAAACAAACCCTTGGGAGGGATGGGAAAGGAAGTGATCTCGCTAGTTCATAGAGGAGGCAGTGGGAGAAAATCCTTGATCTCAAAAGCTCAATCCAAAGCCAGGATAGACCTTCTGGACAGAAAACAACAGTCAATTGAAAGGGGACTTAGAGCAGTGAGGCCCCGGGGAAAGGTTTCGGGATGAAGTGCATGTCTTTCAACTATAAGGGTTTGGTTGGTTCCCTAGAAAAAACATCCTTAAAAGGGGTGATTTCTTCGGAACACCCTGACGTATTACTATTACAAGAAACCATGGGGGAAGGAGAAGAGGTAAAATATTTCCTGGAGCAGCTACTTCCTAGATGGAAGTTCGAAACTTTGGATTCCTTGGGAAGATCAGGGGGTTTGGAAATAGGATGGAACACCCAAACAATTCAATTCATAAATGTCTGTGGTATGGACTCCGGACTTGGAATTATTGTTTTGACCCCGGAGTTAAGGGAAGATCTACATATCCTAAACATCTATGGCCCTTATCAGAATATAAAACCTTATTGGGACACTCTTTTTAATAAATCCTTTCTAAAAGATCACTTGGTGATCTTAGGGGGATATTTAAACCTCTCCCTGGGACCTTTGGAATTCTAGGGGGAACATGCTAGAACTGACCCTTTGGAAGAATATTTCGGTCAAAAAATTGTTGAATGCAAACTAACTGACCTAGACCCCATCTTGTTCATACCAACTTGGAGAAACAATAGGGTGGGGGGTGAAAAAGTTGCTAAACGGTCGAATCATTTTATGATAGTTGATTCCCTCTTGGAAAAGCAATTAACATTGAAACAGTGGATCAGATATGGTGGTATCTTTGATCATTACCCGATCTTCTTGGAATTCAAACAAGGATCAAAGGAGCCAGCCAATCCTTTTAAATTTAACAAGACTTGGTTGGAGGATAACTCATTTATTAAACTTGTAAAAGAGAATTGGATACCCTATCACCATGACAGACATCAGACGATATCCTTTCAGTTGGCAAAAAATCTGAAAAGGATCAAAGAGATAGTAAAACCCCGGGCTTTCCAAAAAAGACAAAATGAGGACACGGAACTAAAACAAATTGAATTTGAGCTACAAATAATATATGAAGAAGAAGGGGGGGGGGGTTTGCTACCCCTGAGTAAAAAATTACATTACTACATTTGGAGAAGAGAAGAAACAAACTACTCAAGGAAAAGGAAGAATCGTGGAGACTAAAAAGCAGAGCTATCTGGCTGGAAAGTGGAGATGAGAATACAAATTTCTTTCAAGAATTTGCTAAAGGAAGAAGGAATGCCAATACCATTTGGCAGCTGAAAGATCTAGAAGGAAATATGGAGAACACTTTTGAAGGTATGTCAATATTGGGGAAAAAATACTTTCAAAATCTTTTCAAAGCAGAAAATCAAGCCTCCATAGAAAAAGTGGTCCACATGGTTCAAATTTTTCCTAGATTTGTAGATGAAGCAAACAATAGACTCCTGATGGAAGAGGTAACTGAAAAAGAACTAAAAGAGGTTCTACACAGCTTTCAAAAAGACAAAATCCCAAGTCCATATGGTTGGACTATTGAATTATTTTTGGGTTTTTATGAGCTTCTGGGACATGATTTGTTAAATATGGTAGAGGACACCAGAATATCAGGACAAATACCACAAAGTCTAAACTCTACTTTCATAGCACTGATTCCAAAAATAGATAATCCCGAGACTTTGGACGATTTTCGCCCAATATCACTTTGTAACCATGTCTATAAAATTATCTCAAAAGTAATTGCGAGAAGAATGAAAAGAATACTCTCAGAAAGAATTTTGGGAGAACAGTTTGGGTTCTTGGAAGGAAGAAAAATTCATGAAGCCATGGGAGTAGCACAAGAAGGACTTCACAGTATGAAGTCAAGGAAATTAAAAGGTGCAATACTAAAAAATGATCTCTCTAAAGCCTATGATAAAGTAAGTTGGATTTTTATTCGCTTATTTATAACTCATTTGGGATTTGCAGTCCCCTTCATAAATTGGGTCATGAACTGCCTCACTACAGTCTCTTTTGTTGTGCTTATTAATGGCTCAACCTCATCTTGTTTTCCTTCATAGAGAGGTTTAAGACAGAGATTTTCGTTATCACCTTTGTTTTTCCTCTTAGTTGCTGAAGGACTTAGCAGAGCTATCTCGAAAGAAAAAAGATTGGGATTTTTCTCTGGAATCAAAGTCTTACAAGCCTTGCATCTTACTCACCTTCTCTTTGTGGGCGATGTATTAATCTTTATTGTAGGATCCAGAAGGGAGGCAGAGACTTTAAAGAATATACTTCTTATTTTCTCCAAAGCAACGAGAATGAAAATTAATGAAGGGAAATTGTCCCTCACTACAAATTTACTCATTGAAGAAAAATGTCAAACTCTTAGGCTTTTCTTCCCCTTCGAGGAAAAGAAACTAGACGATGGACTAAAATATTTGGGTTTTTTCCTAAAACCAAACGACTATAGAAAAGAAGATTGGAAGTGACTACTAAAGAAAATGGATAAAAGACTAAACACCTGGATCCATAGGTGGCTCTCACGCGTGGGTAGAATGGTTCTGGTTAAGTTAGTCTTGGAATCTATTCTTGTTTACTGAATGTCCCTCTCTTGGATCCCAAAAGGAATTTTGGAAGCAACAAAAAAATTCACCTCCAAATTTCTGTGGAGAGGGAAAAAAGAATCACATGTAATTCCATGGGTTCGTTGGGGCCTGAAAAATATTTTCCTCTTTTCCAAAGCTCTGGTGGCTAAGTTGGCGTCTTATAAAATCCTCTAGTATGTGGACTAAGGTAGTAATGAAAAATATATTGAGTCGATTCCCGTGGAGACATGGATCAGAAGTTCACAAAAATCTTTAAAAGGTGCCTCGATGATTTGGAAAGAAATTATAAATGCTTTCCCGATCATAGAAAGTGGACTTGCTTGGAAGATGGGTAATGGAAAATGTTTTAGATTGGGAAAATATCCTTGGAAGGGATGTGAAGGACAACATATACTCTTTGATCAGCTTCTCCATCATTTGAACACAATGGATATTGATTCTTTAAATAACCTTACTCAGCCGAGACTTACCACTTATTGGTCACAAGGTTGGAAGGAAGAAAACGTGATGGGATTAGACGACGATGAAGTTATTGAGTTGGGAAGGTACATAAATATGTTAAAAAAATCCCAGATCAGGCTAAGGGACCGTGAGGATGAACTGATCTTGGACACGGCGCCTTCAGGGATCTACACACCAAATCTAGGCTACCTAAAATTAAACTCATACTTGGCACAAAGAGAATCTTTATGGTGGTTGGGAAAGCTTTGGAAGTTGAACTGCCCAGCCAAATCAAGATTATTTAAGTGGAATGTCTTAAACAACAAAGTGTCGACCTGGTGTTTTCTACAGAAAATAAATATTTCTGGTCTAAGATGGTGTACTCTTTGTAAATCTGAAGGAGAATCTATGTTACATCTCTTTCTGAATTGTCGGTATACCATCAAAGTGTGGATTGACATTTCCAGACTACTAGACCTACACTACAACTGGTTCGGGAAAGACCTAGAACAAGCTTGGCAGATTTGGTGGGCGTCCAGGATTTATAAGAGCCTTGGAGCCCTACCCCTATTGATCATTTGGGGTGTATGAATGGCACGAAACTCACAAATTTTCAAAGGTGTACCTTCGGCACCAGAGATTACAATGGCTAAGAGTTTAGCCATACTAACCTCTTTACCCACCTAGGAGGTTAGAGTCAAGACTAGAAAGTCACATGAGGTTGAGATTGACAAAACTTGTCCCTGGGGTTATTTTGATGGGGCCTCACAACACAGTCGTTGTGGGGGTCGAGGAATCCTCTACTTATCAGACTCTCACTATTACTCTATGACCTTTGGCTTTGGGATGAGAACAAACAATTATGTCAAACTAATGAGCCTCAGACTACTCATTGCCTTCGCCATTGAAAAGGGTTGTAAATCCTTAAATGTTTTTGGGGACTCCTTGAATGTCATAAATTGGATAAGAGGCACACAAAGCTGCACAAACACAAGACTTGTTACCTTAGTGGAAGATATATTTTGCTTACATACATCTTTTGACTCACTTATTTTCCAACATGTCTATAGGGAGAACAATAAAGAAGCGGACCGGAGGTCAAAAGAGGGGATTCATGTGGCTTTGGGCCAATGGAAAGTAACATAAATTCAAAATGATCAAGCCCGGGAATATCTACATCAACCATTTTTGGAATGATCTCAAATAGACAGTCTCAATACAGAAAGACAAAATAACTTTTTTTTTACAAGCAGCAAAGAATCCACATGGACATTATGTGCAAACATAACTTCTTTGTTTACAAGTAGCAAAGAATCCACATGGACACTATGTGGAAACAATCCAACTTTAGGGACTCGTTGAACTACATACAATAGCAAATCGAACACAAAATCTTTAAAGGGATCATAAGACCTTTTGAAAGAGCAACTGCAGATATATAACTCGAGCTACAACAGTAGAAATCAGATTATAGACTCCAAATGTAACATGAATACACCAAAAGTGTATATGCAAAATGTAATTTTGTTCTCAACTGATGAAATAAAATTACACTTTTTTTCTTTGGAAAAAAAAATATTCTATATTTTTAATCATAAATTTTAATAGGTTTAATTTTTTTATTGTTTTAAAATTAATTCAAATAATTATACAATATGCATTCTAATCTCAAACTTTATATATATAATGATGATGATGATTAACGTCCACTAAAACATAATTATATGATGATGATGATGATTAACATCCACTAAGACCGAATTGGTCTATCAAACCTTAAGAGGGTAAGTGATTACTTGTGATTCTTTAGAATTTTGTTTCTATGCTAAAAAAGCGTTAAGAGAAGTTTTTCAAGATCACCATACTTTTGTTGAGTTAAGAGGTTAGGAAGGTTGTTACTGTGACAAATATTTTGAAAATGAGATCTAATATGGGCAGAGGTTGGACAATCTAAGAGAAAGTGTTTTTCATCTTCAACCTTCTTAGTGTCACAAAGGTGACACACTCTTTCATCCCATGACGTTTTAGGAATTGACCAACGCCTAGTTTCACTATGGAGCTCATGAGAATTTGTTCTTATCTTAGCAATGCTTATTTTTTTCTTTACACTTAGCAAAACAGATAGATAATTTTGATCTTCTAGATTAGGGTTGATTGTATCTTTATAATTCCTTAATTGTCTTTTTTCCTCTAACTCTTTATCACACCACATTTTCTCCTTAAATTTTTATTTGACGTTTTTTTAATAGTATCTTTATTCTGCAAAATGGTGTCTTCCATGATTCCCCAATAGTTTATCCAAGACCGGACATCTTTATGCCATCCTCGCTTGAGTCGATGTTGGTTATGACTCAATTTTGAAGCAATTTTAGGAAGCCTCTTGTCTTCCATGTTGTTTAACGTGTTGTTATACATTAGGTATATAATCATAGCCATGCTCTCAATGGGGGAGAGGCTTGTTTCTAAGAGGAGGATGGGGTAGGGCTTATTTCCTTTAATTTTGAAATTATATGTTATAAAATTCTTTTGTATTTGCTCTATCTTACTCTAGGATTCACAAGAGATACTACAACCCTAGACTTCACATCCATAAAGAATAACAGGGGTAACAAGAGTCTCAAAGAGGAGTTTCTTCTTATCCCAACTCCAAAGATCAACTGATTTACAATTGTTTTCAAGCTCATAATAAGCTTTCCATCCCCCAATAATAATTTTCTCAATACTATAATTCTAATTGAGCTTGTGGTGAATATCAATTCCAAGATATTTGTATGAAGTCACTTCCTCCAAGTTGTTGTTGTCATATACAAAGGTATCATAAGGGATCTTATTGGATTTAATAATCATGACCTTAGTCTTATCAATATTAACAGTCATACCCATACTGGAGCAAAAATCCTTGAGGATCCTTAGTTGGTTTTCAAGATCATGGGGAATCCTTGCCATAAGAACAATATCATCGACATAAAGAAGAAGATTCATGACTATACCAATGAGAGTAGGGCCGACACAACCTTCTTTTTCCAAGCAATCTTCTAACTTGTCAATGTATATGCCAAAAAGGGTAGGGGACAAGGGACAACCTTGTTTGACTCTGATATTGCAACTTATCTCTTTTGACCAGCCCTTGGTGTTTTTAAACTTAGAAATAACGTTCTCATGCATCCTTATTGCAGCAGCCCTCAACTCGAGAGGCACTTTTATCTCTTCCAACCTACTCCAAAGGTTTTTCCTAGGAACCATGTCAAAAGATTTTCTAAAGTCAACAAAACAACAAAAAAGATTGGTTTTAGTATTGCAGAACTCATCTGCAATGATCATAAAGGTAACAAGATGGTCCACAATTGAATGATATCTCCTAAACCCGGTCTGGCCTTTAGCTCTTTTACCGTGACTTTCTAGCTAAAGGCTAATCTTCTTTTCCAAAATAATTCCATAAAGCTTGGCTAAAATCGGGCTAATCATAATGGTCCTATAATTAGAGGGAATGTTTCTATCCCCATTTTTAAAAATAGGAACAATGAGGATTTGCATCTAGGGTTTAGGGAAGCCATGCTTGACTGCTAAATTGAAGAGCGTGTGTATGTGAGGGATAAGGATTGGCCCTCCAATTTTAAAAATTTCAGCTTGCTAGCCTTCAATGTCCTTAGCTTTCCCATTTGCAAGCCGCTTAACTCCGAACTCTATGTCATCTAAAGAAAAAACTTCTACCTTTGTAGGGACAATAGCAATGGTGTCCATGTCATTAGGGAACTCATAAAGACTTTTAAGGTAGGAATTCTAGTCCCTTAAGGGAATCTCATTATTTTCTTTAGTATTGCATTTTAGAATTTGGCTCCAGAACTTCTTAGGATCCAACTTATATAGTTGTGAAAGTTGCTCTTGCCTTTTATTGATATAGTATTTTTTTTTCCTTTTAATTAGGACTTTGTATGTATTGATCTTATCGAGTTTTAATGACTCATTAGAAGCATCACTAATGGTTTTCCTAGCAAATTTACATTTTTTATCATACCCAGGGTTGGTGGTTCTATTATTCTTTTTATAGGACACCTTAAAAAAGAACTTGTTAATAGAAGTGGAAAGGTTAGTTGTAAAATTATGATAGAGTTCTTCAATGTTGTCCTTATAAGTTAGGAGATTTAATTTACTATTTAAATCCTTTAAGAAAATGTCAACTTTACTTTTGTAAAATTCCCTTGATTATCATAACTCTCTTCAATGGCGCTCCTATGCATTCCTTATAAGTTAGGAGATTTAATTTACTATTTAAATCCTTTAAGAAAATGTCAACTTTACTTTTGTAAAATTCCCTTGATTATCATAACTCTCTTCAATGGCGCTCCTATGCATGGAAAAGTTTAGAGTTAGGGCTAAAGGTTTATGATCACACTCAGGCTCATGGTCATTTAAAAGGTCAAAAGTTGTTATTTCCTTGGAAACGGGGATATCATATATCACATAATGTACAACACTACTACCTAGCCTATGAATACAAATCATCTGGTTGGAGTTTGACCACTTCATTACTCCATTGCAAATTATTAGGTCTTGAGAGCTACAGAGCTTGACCAACTCAGTACCAAACAAATTCTCAATTAGATCTTCAAAACTTCTTTTGTAGCTATTAGATGAAACAAGGTCATCATCTAACCATAAAGAATTATGTTTGGAGTTATTACTTTTATATATATATATATATATATATATATATATATATATATATATAAAATTTTCAAAATATATATAAAAGAATGTATTTACTACATTAAATTAAATGTATTAAGAATATATAAAAATATATTTCCACTCCAAGAAAGGATGAGTAGAAGATACAAAAGTACACTTCCCCTCTGAAAAACAACGTAATAACTTATTTTGTTAGTTTTTGCACTCAGCTGTTTTATTTCCTTGATGTAAAGAAGAGGAAGACAGACAACTTACGGAATCTATCCATCCATGTATACCTCGGTATATATAGCTATACCTTAACCAGCTGTACATGATCGCACCCTATAACCAAATATGTCAACGCTTGTGTCACTCGCATTGAATTAAAATAACGACAGAGAAGAACTGGGACTCATTAAGTTCCTCTCCTCCTTCCTCGGGTGTATACCTATCATTTACTGCACGATCGCAAGAAGAAGAGGAAGGGGACGATCAAGAATGAGGCTACCGTCTTCTGTTATTTTTCCTTCTTAGAGTCTACACAGACAACAGTCATTAATTCCAGTTGAATCATGTGGTGGTGTTTTATTGTTCTGAGAATGGAGAAATTTAGGGTTGGTTATTATATCAGGATTCATGGCAACCATATGATGATGATCATAATGCTGTTTCTTCTTGCAGCTGCTGTTCATTGCAGGGCAGGACGTTCAAGAGTATTAATTGTGGGAGCAGCAGAAACAAATGGGGGAGCTCAACGTCTACTTGGCCATCAGCTGGAGAACGAGCAGTATATTGAAGGAGAGTATACATCAGCTGCTTCAGATTATGATCGGTTCAGAAGAAGGAGTAACTGTTGCCACTCTCAATATTGTGGATATTGCAGCAGCAGCAGAAAGTCTTCTGCAAGAGAAGAAGGGACCTTGGATCCAGTGAATTACAGTGTGGATGAAAGATTGGTTCCCACAGGCCCTGATCCCTTACATAATTGATTATGGAAATATTGGATAGATGGTCATTTCCAAGACCTCATAATACTCTGATTTATCTTGTTTTGTTTTGCAACTTCACATTTTTTTTTTGGCCGAAGAGGGATTGATCTCCTGGAAGGTGTCAATCTAGGGATTCTTAGATATATGAGAGATGGTGCCAGTATAGAACCTGAGCCAATGGAGGTAAACTCCCAAGCACAGCTCAACCCATTGTTATCTTGTATTTTTATGAAGTGTGTGAGAATTAGTGGGCATTACACCGTTTTTTTTTTCTTTGATCATCAAGAGAGATGGGACCGAATGCATCACTGTACAGGCGTTTTCCTGTTAATTTCAAATGTAAAGATGTTGTGTGTGAAATGGAACTGCAATTCATTATGACAGAATGTGTGATTTTGCAGTGGCCACTTAAAGTCAGCCACTGGTGGTTGTGGAACATTATTATTTTATTTAGTGGGTCGATGGCATGAAAACGATATGGGATAGGTGGTTGCTAATGGTGGGTTTGGTGAATTAGTACAGCACCATAAATTTCAAACCATTACTGATATCCACTGCCCGGGCCGAGGGTTTTATTGATATGACACACCTTTCATTCTCATTTACTATTTATATCAATTACTATCCACTGCCCGGGCTGATGGTTTTATTGGGAGGACACACCTTTCAGTCTCATTTACTATTAATATCATGTTTCTCTCTGCTGAAAATGCTGTTTCTTAACTTTTTAGAAGTCTCATCTACTATTAATATCATATTTATCTCTGCTGAAAATGCTGCTCAACTTTTCAGAAGTCTCATCTACTTTTGGTATCATATTACTCTCTGCTGAAAATACTGATTTTAACCATTTAGAAGTGGGTTTGGTATAGCAAGGACATTTTTATTATTAATTTTTATTTCTCACATTTTGATTGATGTATTGTTCTGTACATGTTTGATTTAACACAGATATCCATTATCCATTGAATATATATTTTCCAAAAAGTGAATGGTATGGTATGAAGATAAATAGATCCTGCTGTTTTTGAAATATATGAAAATAAACTTTAATAAAATCAGAAGTGATGGGATGGCTTTAACATAAATGGATAACACTGTTTGTGATATTCACAAAAATAAACTTTAATAAAATTATAAATTTGGTGTGTATGGTTAAGCTGATTTATTGTTTATTTGGTTAAATTTGGTGTATATTGGTAAGCTAATTTATTTTTAATTTTTTATAATTTAATTATATTTAAAAATAAATTTGATGTATTTTATTGATATTAAAAAATTAGTATAAATTTTTT
>ML781591.1:94316-107631 GCA_009831015.1 Picea engelmannii | reverse complement strand
ATCATCAATATTATTAAACATATGCACAAAATCCCTAATACATCAATCAATAGCTCAAAGATGTTACACAAGCCTGCAATACAAGTCTGAAGAAAGAGACAAGGTGTCCTATTGGGCTAGTGTCCATAGGAAAAGGAAAGTTCTCGAAAAGACCTCATCCAAGCCATGTAAGTGGGTGGTGTGGTCAGAGGATTTCCAAGCATGTGGGTACAGTGAAGGCTAAGGATGAAAAATTGTTACCTGTGGGTGCCTTTGTAGAAGGCGAGTTGTACCTGTCACGGATGCATTTTTTCCAAGCCCATTCTTGCCTTTATTCTTTTATTCTTTTATTCTTTTTTGTTCAAGAGCTAATCAGGGGACACTGCCTTGGCATGGTGACCAGAGCTGACAGTGTTACCCACAAGTACTTTCACAGAGATGAGAAGGCTGGCTCGTGATGAGACCCCCTTTCCCTTGGCCATGCAACCAAGAGTCACTGCCCTGGCGTGGTAACCAGCCGGTGGCAATGTCATACTGCTAGGTACCCATGGTCCTAATAGGTTGGCTCATGATGAGACCCCCTATCCTCTGACTAGGTCTTGTTTTATTGTTTTTTCCGGGTCCCTCTTGTTTCTTGCTGAGAAGATTTTTATTGCTTTCTCGGGGATCCCTGGGCGAAACATCTCGTGGTTTTATTTTTAGGCTTTTAGCTTTTACCAACTTGCTTTTACCTTCTGGGCCTTTAGCCCCTTCTTCCCACGAGGTAAGGTGCAGTCCTAAAAATTGGTCAACCCAATGCCCGAACAAGGGGAAAGGGATAAGTGAGCGGGAAGTAAGATGAAAAGGTGGTGCTATGATGGGAGCGGAGGATGGCTTTTTAGAAATCCCCCAGTGGCAAACCAAAACCTATAGATACAGGCTTGCTAGGGCACCCTGTCAATCCCCCCAAACATGGTCAAGTTGGCAAATGTAAGATCCAAGCAGTTGTTAAAAATAAAAGGAATTAGATGCATACATTTAAAGGTTTTAATGATCAAATGTGCCACATACCATGATACCTAGACTAATTACCTCATGAAGCAAGAACCTCTTTTGATACAGGACCAAACCGATGGTGATGGATGCTACTGCTGCTGACAAGATAAAGACGATGGAAGAAGAAAAGGTGGGCCCTCCAGGGCCATGCTCGGGTCAATCCTGCTCTCGGTACTACATGTCTAGGACCTGTGGGCCTCGAGACATGATCTCCTAGTTATCCCTGAAAAGTGGGGATAACAAAGACCAAAACTACCAGGAGTCGGGTCGTGGGAACGATTGTGGAGAGTGTGCGCAAGATAACAATCATCTAGCATCCAATTGGTGTGCACGGTCTACTGAGGAAAGAGAGCTTGCAAGGCGACTGGGTCATGAGGAAATGGGGTGCGACCAAAAAAAATAGAGCCACTGAGCAAGGAGGTTGGGCACGGGTGCGTGAGCAACCAAAACACATGAGGTGCTGAGCGCCAAGCTGAGTGGTGCGGGTTGTGGCAATTAAACAATCGACAATCTGCGTAGTGGAAGCAACAAACATACTACCCAGAATTTTTCGGGCAACGCGCAAGTTCCCTAGTCAGTGAGTAAACAACCTGGGTAACCCAAAGAAGAACCCGAGCAACAACAGGAGACTGCGGGCAACCCTGAACAACTTCGTGCAGTGTGACTAGGCAACTAGCAGCCCCGAACAACTTTGTGCAGTGTGACTAGGCAATGGGTAGCCCCGAACAACTTCGTGCAGTGTGATTGGGCAATGGGCAGTGGGTCCTAGTGAGGGATCCAAGAAACAAAATATTTTGTTGAGTTGTTTGCGAGTAATGGTAAGCAGGGTGATGGAGAATGAGGAGCAGGTAGCTCTGAAGTTTGAGCAACTCAGAGGGAGTCAACCTTCAGGTTCAGGAGGGAAGGAGCTACCTTCCAACTTTGTCTAGATGAATTCATGGTTCTAGATGTCCATGCAGGATGCTCAAAAGTAGGAGGCTTCTAGGAGCAAGTCCAGAGGGTAGTCTTCGATGTAGGGTCTGAGCGAGATGGTAGGGATTGCTTGTGCTTAAGAGGGGGCAACCGATCAGGAGGATTGGAGAGCAACCACGAAAACAGATATGGTAGTGAAGATAGAGCCACTTCCAGGTGATGAAAGTACCTTCCTCACTAAAAGGGAGTGTTGGTTTTTGTAGCATTGGACATGTACTTCCACATAGGCTCGATGTCTAGACTGTGAAAGCCGTCCTTGTAATCTCTCAATAAATATTAGCAAGTTCACTTTATGAGCTAAATAATTAAAGTGAATGTTCTTTTGTTAATTAAGTCAAATGCCTAAGTTAATGGCATTAGTAACTTAAGTGAGTGTTTGATTAAGTCATGACTGTTAGATCTAAAGTGAAGGTGAGATTAGATATCAACCTTTGATCACTTTAGAGATCTGGGGTTTGATTGATTTGGTCAAATCTCAATGTAATAAAAGGCAACCTAGGTGAGAGGAGAAGACATCGTGATGGTACACAAAGAGTGAGTGAGCACTCAGGTGTGTCAGGGCAGGGGTCGAGGAAAGGGTGCAGGGGGAAACTAGGGAGATAGAAACCAGGTGGTCTAGGCTATCAACTGCAATTGTATTTCCTCAGAAGGGCCATTATCCTAGGATGGGAGCCCTGATTTTATAGCAATAAAATCGTCACAAAATTGGTTTTCCTGTGAGGTCTTTTCCATGGGTTTTACCCAAATCTCTTGTGCAAATGTTTTATGGTTTTTGTGTTTTATACTTCCGCTGATTTTTGTTGATAACCTAGCTTGTGCTTTTAATTAATGAAGTGATTTCATTTGGGATTATTAGTCGAGTGTTGGGTTTGCAGGAAAATTAACAAGGAATCCCCTTTCACTGGCCATCAAATCAATCTTTGTTAGCGACTCTTCAATAATGCATTGCAAATCACTCGTTTGAGCATCCCATAAGACTCATAAGAAAACTCAGATAATAGACAAACACTTATCTTTGAAAGAAAGTTTGTGCAACCAACTGCTTGGGAAGGACGTTCCGCCCAACCATAGACTTGTTGTTCCAAATCTCAACAACAAGTCACCCCGAGTTGGGGATAAGAATCCACAAGAGAAGGGTGCCTCTCACAGTCCACTCCCAACTCAATATTTCACAACCCACTGGTATTCTCCTACAACTATCCCAAATTTCCTCCATCTCTCTTCCTCTTGACCTGCCCAACCCAAGGAATGCACTCCTTCATTGCTCTCAATCCATCGGGCGTCCCATTTGTTTATCAGGGTCTCTTTGGCTCAAGTAACCAAGAATCTCTTTGTTGGGAACTCAATGCCAGGAAAACTACCAACAACCAACAAAAAACACTTGTTGTTACAGTGCAACTCACTTAGAAGTTCACTCTTCAGGCCTGTAAACCTATCTCTTCAATTTTCAGCTCCAAAATGATCCAAAAATGCTCTAACATGCTCCAAAATTACCCCAACCTTCTTGCTCTAACTGCAGTGCTCTTTTTCCTATTCTCCCCTTGTTGTTCATGCCCAGACTGAATGTAAAAATCTGCCTATTCCTCCCATACAAATTTCCTCTATTTTCCCAAGACATTTGACTGCTCACTTTGCCCAATGTTGATTGTACTTTAACCCCATCCTTCCAATAACTATGGGATGTGACTTCTACACCCACCCTCTAACATGTATTCAATGATTGGGCTCTCATACACTCAAATAGAAAATAAAAGGCTTTCCCAAATGATAACAAATTCAGAAATATGGGTTTGGATTAATACCCGTAAACCATTTCCCCTTTGGACCCCTCTTAGACTCTCTTAGACTCTCCTAGACATTCCCCTCTCTTGTGGATTAATCAACCCTCTTCTCTGTTCATATTCCCAGCAATTGGTATCACATTATTTTTATTAAAATCATAAAATACATTTCGCATATTACATCACTTGGCCATAGCCACATTCATATCTACATTATGCATTAACTAAATTGAGGATTATAGTGGGGATGTTACATTAAGGATTGGAGGACACCCTTATCCATGAATAAAAGAGGTTATCGATGGGGAATTACGAATAATAAGTAAAAAAACCCAAGCATAATGGTGCTCAAGTAATTGAGACAAATTTGCAAGAATTCATAAGAAAACAAAACATTCTTTAATGCTTCTTGGAAGAATCAGTTCCTGGTGAAATATCAAAGATCAAAATTTCAAGAATACCCTTTTGAAGAGCTCGAAAATCCAATTCCAATGGCATAGACAATGTGTCAATAAAAGTTCCATTTGTTGATCCTCCATCAAGTCCGACACTTCTAAGTCTTCCACTGCAAGGTTGCTCAACTCTTTGATTGGTTGTGAAAACCAAATTCAAGGCAGTCATTCTACTGACAACTTCTTGTTTCTTCCTCACTTATAGGAATGACACATGAGTCTTGACCTAAAAATATGTTCAAACAATCTAAGTGAGGCATGGGCACTACCTTCACCTTCCTCATGAACTTCTACCCAAGAACTTCTACCCAAGAACTACATCAAATTCATCAATGGGCATAGCTATGAAACTTACAGTTCCATTGCAATCAACAAGTTTCAACATGACTCCATTATCCATGCCAACCACCTTCTCCACTCCCAAATTCACTACTTTGAAGTCTGTGCTAGCTCAAGTTGACCTAAGATCCATTGCCACATATTCATTCATAAAATTGTGAGTCACCTCATTCATAAAATTGTGAGTCACCTCACTACCACCCATTGTATTGATTGGTTTTCCTTTCAAATTTTCCTAAACATAGCTAAGTCGTGTGGAGTCTTTCTCTTGACCTACTTTAGACTTGTCTTCTACAACAACCAAGACTTACAAAACACCAACAGAGGCTTTTTCCACTTGCTCCACAGTGGAAAACTTATTCTTCATTGGACAATTATTAGCATAATGTTCTTTTGCACAAATCTAACAACATATAGACTTACCTTTTTCCTTAGGCATGTTTGTTTGCTTGGCCTTGCCCTCATCAATCTTTCCTGATGGATTTGTCTTCCCTTTGTACACCCTTTTCCTTTCTTCTTGTTCTTGCTAGACTGCTTCTCTCCTAGAGCATTCTCATCTGCTCAACTTCCTTTTTCATTTTCCTTGTAGTCCAACAACTTGTTTGTTGCAGTGATGATTGTTGCAAGAGTTTGCACATTCTGGCATCACTGGTCACTATGTGCCCAAGGTTGCAATCCATTCATAAAGTGGAACAACCGGTCTGCTTTAGTCATGTCTTTGATCTCCAACATAAGGCCTAAAAACTCCTTGATGTAAGCTTGAATCCCGCTTATATGCTCAAGAATCAACAATTGATTATGTGCAATCCAAGGCTAATTCCCCGGCCCAAACTAAGCCTTCAAGGTTGCTTTCATCTCTACCTAGTTGTTAATATTTTTAATAATGCACCCAACTACCAAGTCCTCCACTTGGTTTCTCCACCAAAGACTAATGGTACCTATCAAGAACATTTTCGCAACATTCACCATGGCCTCATCTAAACTTCCATTCATCTATTCCAAGTATTGTTGAACATCCCAATAGAAGTTACCAAGTAACTTAGCATTGCGGGCGCCATAATAGGGTTTTGTTTCCTTTATATTTATTCTCATAGGAGTCAATAATGGTGTCTTCTTGGTCTTTGAGTTGTCCAACAATAGATTTCAACAATTTTTCAACTACTTTCAATCTTCAATCAACATCAATACAAATGACTACTATTGCACAAAGTGAATTTGTGGTCTTCTGACACTCTATCACCATATCATTATAGCTCTCGTGTATATGGTCTAACCCCTCTTCCAAGAATTCTACTATCGTCCTATGCCTGCAAAGAGAAGTTGTCATATTATTGACAAACTTCCCTAAGGTTGCAATTCTAGTCTTCATCCTTGGAGTCTTGGGTGTCAGATCACCATCATTATCTTCATAATGTAAAGTTGTTTCTGCATTCGAAGTAGCCATTGTCACCTTTCCAAAATTTTTCACTTTTCCCAAGTGACAGTTGTCTCAATTTTGCGCCCCTAAAACAATAAAGAGAACTCACCATTATGTCTACTTGCTACACCAAGGCACTAAGTCTACTCTTTAAAGTCTTTCATGTCACCCTTGTAACTGTCTGTAAAATTTCCCAAAACCTTATGTTTTACCTGGTAAGTTCATCTAGACATGGTGAAGAGTGCTTGATATTGATCTAATACCAGTGTTCCTTTTGAAAGTGGTGAAGAGTATGCTTTGATACCACTTGTCATGGAACTATAGCTTTGCCCAAAATTTTCAATGCAAACTTAGAGTTACCCAACTTTGTTTCAACACCTGAGGTCATGCAACATTGCTTTGCATCAACCATAGGGGCTTTCCTAGCCTGCACCTACTACAACCAAACTATACCTCTTCACTTAAAGTCTAGCCATAACTTTGCCCTAAGCTATAGTATGTTAAATGCAATGAAGTTCTACACAATCAGGTTCATCCAACGATAGTACAAATCCAATTGTGGCCTTAAAACATCACAACAATAATTTTATACTTAGTTAATATCTCAACAGTACTTACCCAACACAATGCATTGCAAGGAACATGACATTCATCCAAGTAAAGAGACCATAACACACATGAATATGCAACTCCCAAGGTGGATTCCTTCACTTTATCTATATGAAGAATGTTACAAGATATAGTGAGGGAATCCAACCTCCTACCTGCAATTATATTACATATGTACAATTAATCCAAGGAAACATTTCTTACAACTTAATACCCAAATGATTTGTACAAATCCAACCCCCGAAGCATCCACATTCTTGCCTCTTGTAGATCATGTATCTTCCATAGTTCACTCAGGTAGTGTCCAATTCACCCTACTATGTCAAACCCAGACTTAACAAAACCGCAGAGCTCCTTGTCCACACTTGTTTGAATGACCAAACTTGCTTAATTCTTGATTTCCTTAGCACTTTGTAGCATGCTCTTTATATAGTGGACATGCCTTACCTTTCCTTCTCTAAGGCATTGTGCATGTCTCTCTATGTCCAAAGTGGACCCAAGTGCCATTTGTCCAACTTAGACTATGCACGCCTGAAGATGACCAATGCTTGTTGATTTCATATGCCCAATGGTGCCTTTGCACACTTTAGTGACTTGTGCTTGATTGGGCCTCTACACCCTTTAATGACTTGTGCCGAAGTGTCATGTGCCTAATGAACATGCGTCCAATAGTTGCATCCAATGTTTTCTTGTTCCCAAAGGCACTCTTGTCAACCATCGCAACCCCAAATCATGGAGTGTCCACATGCTACCCAAGCACCAAATTCTGTAAAGCCAACCAAGTCTCTTGCCATGCATTGTATATTGAATTGGCATCACTTCCAATAAACCCAAACTTTACTCCCTTAGCCAATCTCTTCACCAAGCTTCTCTTAGTGTGTCCATCTACTGTGCAAGCTACTAAACTACGGTGCACCAGGCCTTCATGTAAAGGTGCTTGATTAGACTGTGGCACACCTACCATCATGGAAGGGAGCCTAAACTAACTCATTTAGTCAACCAACCTCATGTTGTGTTTGTTCATGCTGGTCAATGACCACCAAAGTGATTGTATGACGGAGGCACCCAAAGCCACTCAAGGCCAGGGCCCTACACTATCCTTTTCACCTTTATTTACCCTCTCATACTAATAGTTGGCCTCCTAGGTTGGGGTGTAGTCTTCCTACCTCTTCCTCTTCGATAGGGCTCACTTATTTCCTTCTTTAACTGACCCAAACACACTTTGATCAACTCCAATAATATCCTCCACCAAATTGCCAGCTTCAAAATTTGGTGGAGGATATTATTGGAGTTGGTGTATATATGGATTGTGGGTTGTTGGATATAGTCTTGGATTATAATGGTAGCCAATTGGTTTGATCTTGGGCCTGGCCCATATCACTTTAAGGGGTTATCGATTTCCCATGGTTAAAAAAAAATCCTCCACCAAATTACATGAAACCTTATGTCATTTAGAATACACATTGCAAGTTAGAAGATTGGACCTGCAACCAAATAGTTGGATGAACAAAATGGCCCAAATAAATAAAACATGCCACTTATCACTTTGGACTATGAATTGATTCGAAGCATTGAAAAAATGATCAATTTCCTTTATTGTATATAAGGCCAACCAACAACTCTAGTTTATGACTGCTTTTTGTATAGAAATATGTCATTTTTGTTTGTAAAGTCTCTCAACATCTTAAAGAGTTAAGATTGTATTCTATTGAATTCTAACTCTACACTCAATCCATAACACTTCTCACCATTATGATCAATCTCTACTCCATTTCAAGCTCTCTTGTATTAGGAGTAGATTTGTACACTCAAGGAATCAACGTATTATTGTTCATATAATAACACATGTGCATGCTATTTGTTATTTTCTTATTTTATTTTAAGTTTAATTGCATTTATTTCATGCTATGTGTCATTTCTTAATTTCCGCCATTCCCAAGGTTTAATCCTCCTTGTACAAGCTTGATAGAAATCTTCTTGATGACTTTACACTGGCTCATGAAATACAACAATGTAGGTGCATGAGTAAGCTAGAAATATAAATAAAGTTCATCGCTTGCACATAAATAAGATCGTATTAGAATACATATTAGAAAAACATTTGACATGAAAAAACTGGAGGTGTCCAATAATAAAGAGGCCAAAGAAAATGGGAGAAGGATCATCCATCTAACAACTTGGAACAGGTGGATTATAATAAGTTTTAACATAACTTTTGTCCAGTGCCACAAATCTCCATCAATATTTTTACTTAATTCCTCAACCTTTTTATGAAGTCCAATTTTTCAACATAAGATTCTTCAATTCTCTTTTGCACTTGTAGCAAACACCTGGTACTGTATAACTCCCCATGTATCATTTAATGTTGTTTAAGTGAATCTTCTAATAATTCATATTGCTGAATTAAATCTAAGTGTTGTTTGACAAATTCATCCACCTATTTTTGAAGGCAATAAATTTCCTTTTCCTTTGTTGCATTTTTGGTAGGCAAAGCTTCCAATCTCTTTGCATTGCTTGTGGACACAACTTTCAACACTTCTACTCAATATTCCTTGTGAACTAGTGCAACATTATACTCAATCAACTAGGACTTCAAAGAAATTGATTGTAGTTCTTAGCTCATATTCTTGTGGCTCAGTTATCCCCTTTCACTTGCAATCAACTCAAGGTTTTTTTGCAGGTCTTCCAATTTTCTCTTTTTAGTATCCTAAAAATGTCGGGTTTCTTCTATTTTTATAAGAAATTATCGAGAGCATGTTTTATATTCATTCAACTTCGATTCCAAGCCATTTAATTGGGCCTTCAAGGAATCTAATTCCGTGCCAAGCTCTGTGTTTTTCTTGCTCAATAATCCCCTTTCACTATCCATTAAATCAAGCTTTGTTAACATCTCTTCAACCATGCATTGCAAATTACTCTTTTCAACATCCCAAAACACAAGAGCCTTGTTCAAATTTTTGAGCAATTCCTAAGTCATTCCTTTGGATTCGTTCAACTCATATTAAAATCAGTCTTTTCTATTCCAAATTGATAGAGATCCCTCTCATTTTTCTCCCTTGCATCTTCCATGCATGCAAATTTAGCATTACACTCACTCCACTTGGATTTCAAGGGCTCGTGGGTATTTTTGTTAGACAACAACCTCCTTTCACTAACCATCACCTCGAGGTTTTTTTGCAAAGTCTATATGAGTTCCTTCCAAATTTATTTTTGGAGCATCCCATAGATGATGATATTTGAAGGGCATGTTGTAATCATGTGTTGAAGGGAAAGTGTCAAGAACCTAAGAGTCTTGCTCAAATTTTTTCTTTTCATCATTTCCAATCGTGGGGAATTGCCTTGCCTTAGCCACAATGGCTTGACCAACCTGTGCCTACTATGACTAGATTACGCCTTTTCACTTGAAGTATGCCCATAACTTTACTATAAGCTACAATAAGTTAGATGCACAACTAAGTCTAACATGACCTAGTTCACCCAACAATAGGCACACATCCAACTACAACCTTAAGGCATCCCAATAATACTTATGCTTAGCCAATATTTCATATCTTAGCGAACACAATGCAAAGCAAGGAACATAACTTTCATATAAGTAAAGCAACCACAATACACAAGTATAGGCGACACCCAAGGCATATGCCTTAACTTTTTTATAGGAATAATGTTACATTGTACAACATAGGAGCATGGCCAACTACCTACAACTCATTTACAAAATACAATTACACAAGGCACAACTGCCTACAAGAACTTTCAATCCAACCCTTGAACCAACCACATGTCTGTCTCCTATAATTCTTGTCTTCTAATTCTTTTCACTCAACCAATGCAATTTGTCCTATTGTGTTGAACCCTAAACTTGACACAATCGCAGAGGTCTTTTACACTCCTTGTGAATGACTTCTTTCTTATTCCTTAACACTTTGAGGCATCCTCCTTTTATATGATACTTGTTGTGCACTTGCAAGCCCCTTCACTCTAAGGTGGACACAAGTGTCATCCATAAACTTGCTTCCCTTTGGTGACTTGTCTGCCAACCATTCGCCCAAGTTGTTCCAAGTCACTCAAAGTCATCCCAAGTCATCTTAGGTATGCCCAATCCATCTATTCGACTACACCCAACTGCGTCAGAATGCGCCCAAGTGCATCCAGCTGCACCCAAGTGTGTCCAAACGCAACTCCAATGAATAAGGGATGCTTCACCCCTTGGGTTCACATGTCTAGCTTGTGCACCCAAGGTGTTCCAACTCATATAAAGGAAACATGGAATAGTTCACCACTCCGTCCATTGGTCAAGCGGGCAACATATGACATTACAACCTTCTTCGGTAACCCTTCATGCCCACCTAGGAAGCATGTCTAATGGCATTTTTAGGTAGAGACCTTACATTCTTCCCCACTAAATTTGTTGACATCTCAACAACATCCAACCAACACTTGCCCCAAGCTTATGCTTCTCGAACTCTTGAATCTTGTCTTCATACTAACAAAATGTCTCTTTCATTTCTCAAATGTTCTCCTCTTTAGGTTTGTTTTTCCAGCTGACAAAGCACTCATACCTTCAATTCTTAATGAAGTGGGAGGTCATATGTGCGAGTATCTCCTCCACTTCTAGCACTGGCCTGTTTGAGATCAATGTGGGGGCTTTGGATGGTGCAACTTTGGTAGGATCACCTTCATCAATCCTACAAGGTTTCAACTAACTAGTGTGGAAAATTGGATGGTGAGCTCTCATTTAGTTTAGCAACTCCAATCTATACGTAACATTGTTAATCTTCTCAAGTACCTGAAATGATCCTTCAAATTGCTGCAGCAAAGCACCAGACATGCCACACGATGGCTTGAATTGTTCTCTACCCAACTTAAGTAAGACCAAGTCACCAACTTGAAACTTTGCCTTCCTCCTGTCCTATCATGATTTTCCGAATGCTTCATCCTTTTTCTTGCATTTTTCAATTAAATGCAAGCCTTCTCCAATTTTTCTTGCCATCCTTTCATGAACCCCAAAGATGATGGGTTTCACTTGTCCTTGCAGAACTATGTGTTGCGTCAATGGTTGTTGTCCATTTTCCAACTCAAGTGAATTGTACCCTATTGTGGAACTCTTTTGCATGTTGTAATTGAACTAGGTTGCATCCAACAACTTTGGCCAGTTTGATTGGTCTGCAGAAATAAAATGGCTTAGGTAATTCCCCAAAAGGCCATCAATATGTTATGTGTACCCATCGGTTTGTGGATGATAACTTGAACTCATCAGCATCTTGGTTCGAACAAGCTTGAACAACTCTATCCAGAAACGCCCCATGAACCTTGTGTCTGTGTCTAACACAATTCTCAATGGGAAACCCGAATACTCCACAACGTCCCTACAATTTCTCAATTTCTTCTGTTGCACAAAGCATTTCATTGCCATGAAGATTGCATAGTTGAAAAATCAATCAACAACCATGATAATCTCATTATACCCTTGTGAAACCGAAAGCTGTGTGATGAAGTCCATAGAGACACTTTCCCAAGGTCTCTCTAGCATTGACAAAGGCTATAGTGGAGCAACTTGCATTCTAGTGTTTTCCTTGTCTTGTTGACACACAAGACAATTTTGGATGTATTCTTCCACATATCACCTCATATGTTTCCAATAGTAACGTCGTTTTAGCATCTCCATTATTCTTTATTGGCTTGGGTGGCTTGCCCAAGGTGAATCATGGCACTCCCTCAAGAGTTCCTTCTGAAAGTTAGATGACTTAGGCACATAGATGAGATCACCAAAGTAAAAAATTCCACTATCCATTCAAAACTTCTTCTTTTTTCCTTCCTTCACCTATTTCATCATATTCAAAGTTGTGGGATCCTTGTGCAAACCCTCTTTGATCTTCCCTTGCAAGTTTGTAAAAACTTGCGCTTGACTGCCCATGGGCATCGACTACTTGTCCTACTCTAAGGCTGCAAGTGTGGCCTTCCCACTCAAGGCATATGTTGTCGTATTCAAATTTCATGTTCAATACTCAATGGTCATGTCAAATTATGCCAATAATTCTTACCACAGTGCATGCTTAGGTGACAACTTCGGTTGAATGGAAAAGTAACTTGTTACCACATTGTTCGTCTTCGCAATGAATGGTTTTCCTAACAAGTAGTGCTTCCATGCTTGTAGGCAATGTACAGTTATGGTAATCTCTTCCTCATCGACAAGGCACCTCCATTCACATTCTTGTAGCTGTATGCTCGCATAGGCCACTGGATGACCTTCCTGTGACAAAAATCCTCCAATGGAAAAATATGAAGCATATGTTTGCACTTCAAATGACTGTTCAAAGTTTGGTAGCTTCAACATAGGTGCCAACTCGAGTTTGTTCTTTAGTTCGCAAAATGTTTCAACACGGGTGCCAACACAAGTTTGTTCTTTAGTTCACAAAATGTTTCCTAGCACTTTTTCATCCAACTCCATGGTTTGTTCTTCTTCAACAAATCACTAAATGGTGTCAAAATAACCTTCAACAAATCTATGCTAATAGTTAGCCAAACTAAGGAAACTTCTTACCTCATGAACTATTCTTGGCTTGTAACGGAAATCGAGCACACATAGAAACCAAGATAACTTGAATAAGGTTATCTGTCTTTATTCAATCAATGAAATAAGAGAGAAAATAGCTTTCTTATATAGGTTACAATCAAGTAGAGTCAAACCACTTTATGAATGTGGGATAAAGTGAAAATATAACCTAAAA
>ML781591.1:72368-92396 GCA_009831015.1 Picea engelmannii | reverse complement strand
ATGTGGGATAAAGTGAAAATATAACCTAAAAGCAAATATCTGACCTAAAAGCAAATAAATTAACCTAAAGTCACTTTGACTTTATTAATGCCTAAGTCTAATTTCTAATTGACCATTATAAACTAATATTTAATTTAACAGATTGTAGTTCTTAGCTCATATTCTTGTGGCTCAATGTTCCCCTTTCACTTGCAATCAACTCAAGGTTTTTTTGCAGGTCTTCCAATTTTCTCTTTTTAGTATCCTAAAAATGTTGGGTTTCTTCTATTTTTATAAGAAATTATCGAGAGCATGTTTTATATTCATTCAACTTCGATTCCAAGCCATTCAATTGGGCCTTCAAGGAATCTAATTCACTGCCAAGCTCTGTGTTTTTCTTGCTCAATAATCCCCTTTCACTATCCATTAAATCAAGCTTTGTTAGCATCTCTTCAACCATGCATTGCAAAGTACTCTTTTCAACATCCCAAAACACAAGAGCCTTGTTCAAGTTTTTGAGCAACTCCTAAGTCCTTCCTTTGGATTCGTTCAACTCATATTAAAATCAGTCTTTTCTATTCCAAATTGATAGAGATCCCTCTCATTTTTCTCCCTTTCATCTTCCATGCATGCAAATTTAGCATTACACTCACTCCAGTTGGATTTCAAGGACTCGTGGGTATTTTTGTTAGACAAAAACCTCCTTTCACTAACCATCACCTCGAGGTTTTTTTGCAAAGTCTATATGAGTTCCTTCCAAATTTATTTTTGGAGCATCCCATAGATGATGATATTTGAAGGGCATGTTGTAATCATGTGTTGAAGGGAAAGTGTCAAGAACCTAAGAGTCTTGCTCAAAAATTTTCTTTTCATCATTTCCGATCGTGTGGAATTGCCTTGCCTTAGCCACAATGGCTTGACCAACCTGTGCCTACTATGACTAGATTACGCTTTTTCACTTGAAGTATGCCCATAACTTTACTATAAGCTACAATAAGTTAGATGCACAACTAAGTCTAACATGACCTATTTCACCCAACAATAGGCACACATCCAACTACAACCTTAAGGCATCCCAATAATACTTATGCTTAGCCAATATTTCATATCTTAGCAAACACAATGCAAAGCAAGGAACATAACTTTCATATAAGTAAAGCAAGCACAATACACAAGTATAGGCAACACCCAAGGCATATGCCTTAACTTTTTTATAGGAATAATGTTACATTGTACAACATAGGAGCATGGCCAACTACCTACAACTCATTTACAAAATACAATTACATAAGGCACAACTGCCTACAAGAACTTTCAATCCAACCCTTGAACCAACCACATGTTTGTCTCCTATAATTCTTGTCTTCTAATTCTTTTCACTCAACCAATGCAATTTGTCCTATTGTGTTGAACCCTAAACTTGGCACAATCACAGAGGTCTTTTACACTCCTTGTGAATGACTTCTTTCTTATGCCTTAGCACTTTGAGGCATCCTCTTTTTATATGATACTTGTTGTGCACTTGCAAGCCCCTTCACTCTAAGGTGGACACAAGTGTCATCCATAAACTTGCTTCCCTTTGGTGACTTGTCTTCCAACCATTTGCCCAAGTTGTTCCAAGTCACTCAAAGTCATCCCAAGTCATCTTAGGTATGCCCAGTCCATCTATTCGACTACACCCAAGTGCGTCAGAATGCGCCCAAGTGCATCCAACTGCACCCAAGTGTGTCCAAAGGTAACTCCAATGAATAAGGGATGCTTCACCCCTTGGGTCCACATGTCTAGCTTGTGCACCCAAGGTGTCCCAACTCATATAAAGGAAACATGGAATAGTTCACCACTCTGTCCATTGGTCGAGCGAGCAACATATGGCATTACAACCTTCTTCGGTAACCCTTCAGGCCCACCTAGGAAGCATGTCTAATGGCATTTTTAGGTAGAGGCCATACATTCTTCCCCACTAAATTTGTTGACATCTCAACAACATCCAACCAACACTTGCCTCAAGCTTATGCTTCTCGAACTCTTGAATCTTGTCTTCATACTAACAAAATGTCTCTTTCATTTCTCAAATGTTCTCCTCTTTAGGTTTGCAATGAATGGTTTTCCTAACAAGTAGTGCTTCCATGCTTGTAGGCAATGTACAACTATGGTAATCTCTTCCTCATCAACAAGGCACCTCCATTCACATTCTTGTAGCTGTATGCTCTCATAGGCCACTGGATGACCTTCCTGTGACAAAAATCCTCCAATGGAAAAATATGAAGCATATGTTTGCACTTCAAATGACTGTTCAAAGTTTGGTAGCTTCAACATAGGTGCCAACTTGAGTTTGTTCTTTAGTTCGCAGAATGTTTCAACACGGGTTCCAACACAAGTTTGTTCTTTAGTTCGCAAAATGTTTCCTAGAACTTTTTCATCCAACTCCAGGGTTTGTTCTTCTTCAACAAATCACTAAATGGTGTCAAAATCTTAGAGTAACCTTCAACAAATATATGCTAATAGTTAGCCAAACTAAGGAAACTTCTTACCTCATGAACTATTCTTGGCTCCTACTAATCCTCAATTTCCCTTATCTTCATAGGATCCAAGAAAATACATCCGTATCCATTACAATGGCCCAAGAATTAAATTTAGGTATGCCCAAAAATCGATATGACCCCAACAGGGGAATATATAGAGCTAAATGTATATGATATGAGCCCAATAGGGGTATATGGGGTTAAATGTATATGTATATGGGTAAATGTATATGTAATAATAGTCAGCCTAATAAAGGGGCCACACATGCAATGTGTGAATAGGTATATATAGAGATCATGTAGTCATTATTAGGGGGAATGTGATTTGAATGTATGAATATGTTAGGGTATTTGGAGGAGGTTCTGTTATTCTTTAAGGAGTTATTGTGTAACACATCTCTATTATCTATCTTGGAGTTATTCTCAACACTCACATTTACTATACATGGTGTGTACTCTAGTTTATTGTGCATAGCGAAGGAAAACCAACAAATGTGAGGCCATATCGATACCCTCATTACCATGAAAGATTTCAAGGAAGACAAGAAGATCAATATCGACATTATCAAGTAAGAAGACATAATACTCATCAATATTAATGGAATAGGGCATCACAAAATCATTATTCAACATGATGTTATTAGATACAAACAACTACTACAAATTGGAGAAGTTACAACAATAATACAAAGAATCAATGGAAAGAAAATTATGCAACAACCAACTATCAATGATTAAGACTAAAAAGAATTGAGTTTGGATGGATGGATTATCATCAATGGAAAGAAGAAAGCAAGAACATAAGAAAATCATATTACTTGGTTTCATCACATATGGCCCCTTTATTAGGACAACCACTATTACATATACATTTAGCCCCATATATTCTCCACTTGGGGTCATAACAAAAACACACTCAGACTTCTTCAAGTACAAATGGTTCTGCCTTAATGCCTCAAAGACTTCTGCCAAATGCTTCTTATGGTCTTCCATGTTCTCACTAAACACTACAATGGCATCAAGGTAGACAACCACTAACTTGTCCAAGAACATTCTGAACACATTGTTGATTAAGGTGCAAAAGGTAGCTAGAACATTACAAAACCCAAAATGCATAACAAGGAATTCAAAACTACCATAACTTGTTACCATGGTTGTCTTTGTCTTATCTCTTTCTACAATACTTACTTGGTTGTATCTCTGCCTCAAGTCCAACTTTGATAAAACCTTGGACTTAGACAACTTTTCAAAGCAATCAAGTACCAAAGGTAAGGGGTATCGGTTTTTTATGGTATGCTTGTTTAATGCATGGTAGTCCATGAAAATCCTCAATTCTGGGGTGTACTTCGTCTTTTGGAAGATGACTAGTGCGCCATATGGTTACCTAGAAGGATTGATGAAGCTAGCATCAAAAATCGCAATCAACTGCCACCTCAACTCTTCCAAATTAGGTCCAAAAAGTTGGTATGGATCTCTAGCCAAAGGTTGTAGACCTATGTCAAGCTCAATATGATGGTCAATAGTGTGCCTAGGTGAGAGAAATTTAGGCAAGGAATCATGCATTCGATTTGCAAACACATTCGACATATTGACAAGTGTTGGTGGAATAGGCATCCCACTCCACCCTCATCCACTTCCCCAATAATTGCTACAAAAAGTTGTGACTCTAGGTGCCTAGCCGCCCTCTTTATGTTCAATGTGGATACAATCCACATATTTCCATCCAACTTTCTTGTTGTTGGGTGCACAACACAAGTATTTTGTCCCCCAAATATCACTAACTTGTCCACAAATGGCATGAGAACTGACTACGTTCTCCTTAGGAATTCTTGCCCAAGAATGGCTTCAAAGTCATCCATTTGCAATACTATAAATTTTGCATGGCCCTTCCATTTGTCCAATTGTATGTGAACTGGGGATGTAACCCCAAATTCTACCTTAGCCTTATAATTGACTGCTTTGATTGAAGCAACGCATGATCCAACTCTAAGCCCAAGTTAACTTTCCAACCCCTTCTTCAAGAAGTTGTGTGAGGCAACAAAATCCACCAATGCAGGTACATCCTTCCATTGATGATCAAATCCACATAATAAATTTGATTGCTATTTTTCCCTTGGTTTCCATCCAAGGCGTCTATCCGCTGCAAAGATTCCTCCAAGTAGGGATTCTCTCTACCATTTTCCATAGAAGCCTACTATGCACAATTTGTTAAAGGAAATGAACTGCAACAAGAAGAAACAAGAGTTTTACCTCTACTTGAAGTGGTAGGCCAATGGGTACCATGCACTTCCATCTTCAAAAGGTCTGTGGAGGAACACCTAGGCCCATCTGCAATTGAACCCGAGACACTCTGAAGCGTGTCCTCTATGATTGTCATGTGCATCTTCACTTGGGTGAAATGCACTCTAAGGCATGGTGGGATACCCAGGAAAGATTCCCCTGGATCGACTGCGACCTATAACAATAGATTAGTGTCATCCTCTGCATTCATCTAATATCCAATGTCTACTAGCACTGTTTTGGACAAATGTTGAAAGAGGGGTCACTCCTACACCTGTGCTTCTATATGTTGTGTCCATGAGTGCCCAAGCCTCCCAAGCAACTTCTTGGTTAAAAGATGATTGCAAAGCTATCTCAAACCAGTCAAACCACCCTCCCAACCTATTTGGAACACGGTGAAGAGCATCCAACAAGGTTCCAAAACCAACTTCATGGAAAATTTGAGCTTTGATACCACTTGTCATAGACCTAAGAGTCTTTCTCGATTCATCATCTCTAGTCATGCGGCATTTCCATGCCTCAACCATAGTGGCTTGACCAACCTACACCTCTTCATTTAAATTCTGCCCATAACGTCACTTTAATCTATAATAAGTTAGATGCACAACAAAGTCCAACATGACCCAATTCACCCAACACTAGGTACATGTCCAACCACAACCTTAAGATATCCCAACAATACTTCTACTTAGCCAATATTTCTTAACTTAGCCAACATAATGCAAAGCAAGGAACATAACATTCATACAAGTAAAGAAATCACAATACACAAGTATATGTGGTACCCAAAGCAAAGTCCTTATCTCTATTTATAGGAAGAATGTTACAATGTATAACAGAGGAGCATGGACAACTGTCTGTGGCTCATTTACAAACTACAATTACACGAAGCACAATTGCGTACAAGAATTATCAAACCAACACTTGAAGCAAATGCAGGCCTACCTCCTACGGGTCTTGTCTTCTTCTTCTTTTCACTCAACTAATGCAATTCACTCTACTATGCCCAACCTTGAGGTTGGCACAATCACATAGCTCCTTTACACTCCTTGTGAATGACTTTTTGCTTATGCATTAACACTTTGAGGCATCCTCATTTTATATTAGACTTGTTGTGCACTTGCAAGCCTCTTTAGTCTAAGGTGGACCCAAGTGTCATCCATCAACTTGCTTCCCTTTGGTGACTTGTCCATTGACCATCTTCCCAAGTTGTTCCAAGTCATCTCATTCCAAGTCATTCCAAGTTGTCTCAAGTCATCCCAAGTCATCCCAGATCTCCCCAAGTCTTCTCGATCCATCTGACCGATTGTGCCCAAGTACATTTGGCTATGCCCAAGTACATCTAAAGGAAACTCAAATGACTAAGGGATGCTTCACCCCTTGGGTCTATGCATCCAAATCGTGTACCCAAGGCATCTTGACTTGTATAAAGGAAACATGGAATGGTTCACCACTTTGTCCATTGACTAGGAGGGAAACGTATAGCATTGTAACCTTCTACGACAACCCTGCATGCCCAACTAGACAACACGCCTACTGCCATATGTAGGTGGAGACCTTATAGAAAGCATGACCTACATCTTACATCTAAAGACTCCTTGTTCGTAGTTCAATATCTACTTCCAATCAACCTTTGCTACATTCAACTAAATTTCCTCTATGATGCCTTTAGCATTCTTCCTCCCGAGAATTGAAATGGATTTTACCAAGAGCATTACTAATACCTTCCAATGGATCATATCTCTTAAAATGAAAAATCATCTTTTGGAACCTAACCCAAATAGAGATAGAAGTGACCAATTGTAAGGACCCTACTTGAGGTGCCATGGGAAGTGGCATGAGGGAAGGTGTGATGTGTAAGCTTGGCTAAGTGTGAAAAACGAGTCTATATGTTTGGTTTCCTTGATGAATGACTCATGGGTGGTAACTGCAAGATGACTAGTACAATGTACTAACATGTAGGCCAAGGGGACCAAGTAGGGTGGATCACTGATGAGATGTTGCATAAAAAGCTTTAGTGGAGGACGATGCAATTTAGCAACGTGATGGATTTTATGTTATCCATGTCAAGGCAACATCGTTGATGAGTGTACTGAAAGTATGTGGATACTTGGGAAAGTAGGGACATGATCTTTAGAGACTATCGTGTGTTGTCCTCGATGGATGGCAACACAATCTCACATTGGGAAATGGATTATTCAAGTATTGTTGGCTCAGGGGAGGAAATGGTGCAACATTGTGTATAGTTTGATGGTGATGGTGTGGCGTTGCCTATGGTGAAATGAGCACTTCGACACCCTATACACTCTAAGGTGCCTGGCTTGGGTTCGATCAGGACATGTCGATTAGGTGTAGTTCGAGTTATACACACGATTGATGGTTAGGCCTAAATAGCAAGGTGATGTCGATGCCATTCAATAACTAAGTTTCTTTCTTGAGTAGTATGAGACACTCAAGCAAAAAAAAAAGGTCTAACCTTATGTGATAACAATTATGTGGAGGAATCGCAAGACAATGACCAAGACTTCATGCACAAACTAGCTCAACCCATGGACAAAGACCTAAACAAAAGATATCATATTTTTCTTCTATATAATAAAATTTCACTATGAAAAAACCCAAGCACGGTGATGGATGATTACAACATCCTCCTACAATAGAAATTTTCATGTTTTGGTTCAAATTGTAGGAATACATCCTAGGGATTTTCATATTAAGGTTCAATTCATAAATGGAGTTCCAAAAGCCATTTGAATCACATAATAGTGTATGATCCACAAGACATCTCATCATAAGAGGAGATCACGAGTTTATGTTTCTTTCTCCACAATAAAGCAACCTTTTACCACCACTTTGAAGGATCGAGGACTGGCGAGACTTTCTTGGGATACCATGAAAAGAAAACAAGAGAAACCTAAATCCAAAAATCCAAGAAAAAAGGAGTGGATTAATTGGGAGCAATTTTCTCTCCCGAGTTATTTTTCAGACACGTTTTCGGTGGCCCGCTTTTAAATTTCCGTCCAATCCAGAATTTTGATCGATTTTTTGAACATCTGGGTTGGTTTAAAATGGGGCAAAACCCCTGAGGTAAGGTTCTGAAATGCATAGAACTTTGATCCATGCAAAACTCAAACTACCCCTGAAAATCTGGCCTGATTCAAGTCCATTTTTTTTGCCCAAAAAAAAAAACTCAAAAAGAAAGATTACTCCCAAATTAACCTACTCCCCCCAAAAATACCTGCAATGAAAACACACCAAACTCGATGCGATCCTAAAGTAGCTAAACCGAAATGCTAACTTGTAAAGCTACATAATTGGAGCAGAGAATCTCGCAACCTGGGTAGGTTAAAGAGAAAAAACAGCTTTGAAGGATACCAAAAAAGAAAATAAATCCATACGGAAGAGATATGGACCCCATTAGAGAGAAGATCCGACGATAAAGGAGCACCAGGATCGAATTGGAAAATGTGAGATCTTGAAGCAACTTGGACCGAAAACCGAATTTGCAACATCGCAGAATTGAAAACTGAACTGCGCAAGAGAAAGAGAAAAAACAATGGATAGAAAAACCTTCCCCAAAGAGCAAATTCAAAGCATGCCCTTAAAAAAAGAGAAATCCAACAAATATGAAAGAAATCAATCGAGCATTGAATCTGAGAGAGCTGGAGTGTCTCACTGTCATCTATACCAGTAAATGCAGAATAAGGGTTAAATAATATAATAACCTGATCCAAATATCTTATAATTATCTCAGATAATATGTGATATGATTTTTTTTTTTAATTATTTAGTACATATGATTGTTTTATGTTAGGGAGTAAATTAATAAGTGGAAATATTTAATTTTTTTTTACATAAATTAAGTGAATTTTTTTGAAAGGTTATGTTATAGTTCAATCTAAGTAAGGGTATTTAGACTATGAAACTTTTTTCTTAAAGTTTTTAGTCAATTTTAAGACTACCCAAATAGAAATTTTAATAAAAACTAATGCATAATCACATAATTTAAAAAAATTCATTGAAAAAGTTGAAATTCTCCACTTATTAACTCACTCTTGTCATGCACTATGCTCACATTAAATTTTCCCTTAGCTTACCATAATTTCCAATGGTTTGTGCATAAGCTTGCACACTTCTAAAAAAGATGGCTAGTGAGTATAGTAGATTTGGGAAAAACAAATAACTAAAATGAGAATATTACAACAATGATGATGTGAAGTGGTTATAAATTCATGCCAAAGCCTTCCCTTGCCCTCATATTTCTTTCTTACTCACATGTTCCCTAAGTCTTTCATTGGTTTTTATTTTATAGTTAGCATTGGTTTTTTGTTTCCAATTTGGCAATCATTCCGACGTCTCTCCTCTTCCCTACCCTTAAAGATGACTTATACCTAATCAATGAGATTGATTTTTCCTTGGAACACAGTTGCTAGGATTACTTTTTTCTTAGTAAATACAATTCACTCCTAGATTACACACTTGGAAGAAGAACATCCATTGGCCGCATACATCATGCTATTCTATAATGGTGCTATTTGTGCCCTATACCAGTGACATGAATTTGATATTGATGAAGCCCTTTTCATTCCATGATCTATAATTTCTAATACAATACAAGGGCCTTGACAATCTATTGCAAATGCCTCACTCTTAATAAGATATCTCATGTCCGTGTTTTACCACTAGACTTATGATCTTACTAGAAACCATAATCATTTCATAGATAGTGGTGAATTTTTGCAAACCCTCTAAAAGACCGAAGATTTCAAGCTAGATGACTAGAACATGACTCCTTAATTTCCATTTCCCTAATCTTGGGTAGCTCCCACTATATCACCATTGATTGCATCCTCCATCTCCATGCTCACATTCCCACCAACTACTTGTTTTCCTTCCAATATTGCACCACTCTATGATGTGCCTTGACCATATTCATTAAGTTAGTTTCTCCCCTAACCAACTAGATTATGCATAGTATAATTCTATTCATTATGGATTCCCATTTAGGATGACATCCATCTTGCTATTGTTATCAATTGGTGTCATTTGTTCTAATATGTGACAATTCTATTCCAAACTTTGATCCCAATAGTCACAATGGTCTTCTTAATGCATACCATACATGCCTACCCAAAATTCCAAGGTCCATAAGTTGATTGAATGATTATTGATTCCTCATCGAAGCATCAAATGCACTTTTCCTCCCACCTGTAGTAGCCACTCTACAAACCATGCTCAAATTTGATGATATCATTAGAAAGTGCACACATTTTTCCTAACGCAACCTTTATTTACATCATAACAGTTCACACCATACTTGCTCTATTTTGTAAGCTTAAAAAGTATTTGACAATAGCAGAAGTACATCATAAGATGGCACAATAGTAGAAGTACATCATCAGATGGTTGTTAAGGACCTAACCTACCTAACCCCTCAAGTGGGTAGAATAATATATTTCCATGTAATAAAGGTCAATATTAATAAGGCCTAGCAATAAGGAGGAATAAGTCAAATGTAAGAAGACCTAATAGAAGCTTCCGCTTCTAGAAGGATCTTCCTCTAGATTGTTCTTTTGGATAGATAGATTTAGTATAAATAGGAATAGAGGGTATGCAAATTTTTGTCTTGGATATTATTGTAATAGAGCGCTACTCTGCTTGAGGTTCCCCCCTCGAAGAGGCAAGTGAACGTTGCTCTCAGTAATCAAAGTGCTCTTTTTGGTGTTATTCTAGTATTATTCTGGTATTATTGTGGTATTGTTTTGGTTATATCATTGTTTCTCTGCCATTTCTAGCTAATTATTTATGTTCTACATACGATTTTATATCTGGAATACTCCAAGTGGTATCAGAGCACCTTCTTCGACAGAAAATTGTGGGTTAATTTTTTTCTAGGGTAGAGATGTATTCCGACGTCTTAAAGCTATAGATATATGTCGTTACATGCATAAACCTGCGGCCGATGATTCATACATGCATGAAATACAAGTGGTACTTAAGCACACATCTGTTGGCCACCCTTGTGACCCCTATTAGTACCCCTTCGAGTGGTAGCGCATCAGACAACACCTGCATACAGATCGACCTAGATTTCTTGAAGCCCTCCATAGATATACCGATCAATAGCCTAATTGTTATAGTGCCACTGAGAACACCCAAGAAGATACTTTCTAGTACCTAGGTAGTCGAGTAGATTGGTGAAGGGCACGGTCTAGCCTCCTTAGTTGGTTCCCTAAGATATTGGGCCGAGTACTACTGTTGGACCCCACACGTATATCAGATAGCTATAGCACAGGGAAAACCCTTGTCTGTAGAACCCTTGAATATCCTAACCCTTGGGACAGAAGCAAAAAAATAACAGATAAGATCTATTACTGCACATCTGTGTCTTATGCATTTGGGTTGCGAAATTACTACACATTTCTTCCTGTTAAGCATTTGGGCATTTTGTCACTGCAATATTCTTCAGGCCGGAGTATAACTCTGTATAGTGGTCCCGTCGGCACACTTATTTGGGACCTATTCCATTGGATTCCCCCTTTCTCCCTGATCGCAACCATAGCCTTCATTTTTAATCCTTTTTGTTCTAGTGGACCCGACCCCTTCCCAATTTCCCTATTTTTCTGCCTATTCCATTATATTTCCCTTCTCGCACTGATCGTCGTGGTACCTATCACTTATAAGTCCTTTTTGTGGTCCCACCCACCCATTTTTCCTTACTCGCACTTCCCCTTTCCAAATGGCCACCACTCGCAACCAAGAACTCCAAGCTTCCATCAATCAAGCCCATGCTTCCATCGAACAAATGACTATCTGAGATTAGCTCTACCAATTCCCGCATTGAAAAAGTAGAGCACAAATTTGACACCATGGAAGTCAAATTCACAACCCAATTTACCACCCTCCAGTTTGCTATCAATCAATTGTTGAACCGCCCTATGGGTCCTTCCTCATCAGACCAACCCGATGTTGTTGATTCCTCTTAGTCTCTGCATTTTCAATCCAACTCCTTTCATCTTGAACCCCGTCTTCCCCGCTTAGAGGTTAATAAATTTGATGGCTTCGATCCTATGGGTTGGGTCACTCAAATGGAGCATTATTTTTCTCTGCATGGTATTACTAACGAGTTGGCCAAACTTCGCTATGTTGTCCTCTATCTAGATCTTGAACGCTGACAATTGTGGCAATGGCGCAAAAATTCACATCAGGGGTATATTGCCTAGACCCGGTTTGTTGTAGAGCTTTATGCCCGCTTTGATATTGGTACCCACTATCTCAGTCATTTGACCAAGTTGAAACAATCAGGCATTGTGGACGACTTTATCACTGCTTTTGAGCATTTGGCCTTTCGAACAGAGGGCATGTTAGATGAGTTCTTCCGTGAATGCTTTATCAGTGGCCTCAAGGATGAAATCTGATTCTAGGTTCTCATGGCCCGCCCTCAAACTTGGTTGGAAGCTACTACATGTGCTAAAGAGGACCAACAAGTTATTTTTTCCCAGAACAAAAAACCCTCTTTTGTTCCTCGCCCTCGACCCACTAATCCTAACCCCCCTGTCACTCCCCTCAAGGTCCAAAAACTAACTAGGGCTGAAATGGATGAATGCCAATTGAAGGGTCTTTGCTATAATTGTGATGAAAAATATTTTCCGGGGCACAAGTGTAAGGAACACAAACTTTTTATGGCCATTTCCGAAGATGTTCCTGAAGATGATGTGACAGTTCCCCTTGTTGATGAGCCCTCCCTTCCCGATGCTACCTAGGAGCCTACTGACCCACTTGAAGTTGACCCACTTATTTCCTTGCATGCCTCACTGGCTTCTCTGCCCCAAAAACCCTCAAGCTCATTGGCTATATTAAGCACAAGAAGGTCATCATCCTTGTTGACAGTGGTAGCACCCATAATTTTATTCATTGTCGCATTGCCCAGGAAACCAATTGCTATATTCATGTTGACAATAATTTTCAAATTATAATAGCCAATGGTGGGTCCATGAAATGTGGTGGGTGTTTTGAAAATGTGTGTCTTCAAATTGGACATTACCACTTGAAATCTCATATGTTTTCCATTGACATGGGCGGTTGTGACATTGTGCTAGGTGTTGAATGGTTACGCACTTTGGGTCCCATTATTATGGATTTTAAGGAATTAACCATGCAGTTCCAACAAGAGGGAAAAATGTATCAATTCCAAGGTCTCATAGTTGGTTCTCCTGAGATCATTAGTTCCCATCGCATGGAAAATCTCCACAAGAAAGAACACTCCGATATTATTGCTCAACTCCATTCTATTCAAGCCGCTGAGACACCCTCTGTGCATCCTGACCTCCAAGCTATCCTTTCCACACATCAAGTTCTTTCTTCCACCCCTCGGGGACTTCCTCCTTCTTGTGGTGTTCATGATCATTCCATTCCCCTTGTTCCCGACATTCTTCCTCCCAATGTTTACCCTTATTGTCATCCCTTTGCCCAAAATAATGAAATTGAGAAAATAGTGCAGGAATTGCTCCAAGCGGGTGTTATTCGCCCCAGTACCAACCCTTATTCTTCCCTTGTGGTCTTGGTACTTAAGAAAGAAGGTACTTGGCGCATTTGTTCTGACTTTCGTGCCCTCAATAAACTCACCATCAAGGATAGGTTTCCCATTCCTGCCATTGATAATCTCTTGGATGAGCTGAGTGGTGCTTAGTACTTCACTAAACTTGATCTGCATTCTGGCTACCACCAGATACATATGCAAGAAGCTGACATACCCAAGACTTCCTTTCACACTCATGAGGGTCACTATGAGTTTTTGGTCATGCCCTTTGCCCTATGTAATGCCCCCTCCACCTTCCAAAGCCTCATGAATCATGTCTTCCATCCTTTTCTCGACATTTTGTCTTAGTTTTCTTTTATGATATTCTCATCTATAGAAAAACTTGGCAATCCCATCTTGCCCATGTGGATCAAATTCTCCATCTACTCTCTCAGCACCAACTTTTCCTCAAACGATCTAAATGTGCCTTTGGCGCCTCATAAGTAGAGTACTTGGGTCATATTGTTGGCAAGGTTGGTGTCTGGGTGGATCCTAAGAAGATTGAATCAATGCAGGATTGGCCTCGCCTCAAGACTATCAAAATCTTGCACGGTTTTTTGGGTTTAACAAGTTATTATCGCAAATTTGTTCATAATTATGGGAAGATTGCGGCCCCTCTCAATACTCTCCTTAAAAATAATTATTTCACTTGGACTCTCGCAGCGGATCTAGATTTTCAAGCTTTAAAGGCGGCTATGTGTACTACTTTGGTCTTGGCCCTTCCTGATTTCACAAAGAACTTTGTCTTGGAGCAGTCCTTATGGAAGAAGGTAGACCTTTGGATTTTACCAGTAAACAATTGTCAGAATGCCATTTGGGCCAATCAATCTATGAAAAGGAAATGTTGGCTATTCTGCATGCAATAGATCTCTGGTGCCCTTATCTCCTGGGGAAACACTTCCAAATTAAGCTAGATCATCAAAGCCTCAAGTATTCTCTAGAGCAACGACCTTCCTCCCAGAGCAACAAAAATGGGTAACTAAGCTCTTTGGTTATGATTATGAGATCATTTACAAGAAAGGCAAAGAAAATGTGGTTGCTGACACTCTTTCTCAGAAATATGAAAATGAAGGGTCCCTTTTCTTCCTCTCCTTCATTGTACTGGATTGGCTCCAAGCTGTGTGCCAAGAATGGCTACATGATCCTAAAATCTCGCATCTGATCCAACAATTGCAAGCCAATTCTCCAGTTTCCCCAGGGTACTCTTGGCACAATGATGATCTTCGCTACAAAGGTCATTTTTATTTAAGTAAACAATCACAACTTAAACCCACGATGCTTTCTGAGCTTCATGCTACTCCCACAGTTGGGCATTTAGGGTTTACCAAAACTTATGACCGGGTCAAACATTATTTTTTTCTGGGGTATGAAAAAGGACGTTCACACTTTTGTAGCAGAATGTGATGTTTGTCAACGCAACAAAGGAGAAACCATCAAACCTCCTAGCACACTCCAACCACTTCCGATTCCACCTGCTATTTGGAGGGACATCTCTATGGATTTTATTGTGGGATTACCTAAATCAAACAATAAGTCAATCATCATGGTGGTCGTGGATCATCTTTCCAAGTGTTAGCGATAATTCTTGTCATGGGCTCGAGAGCATTCGGGTCTGCAAGTTGCATGAAATGCTTAAGCGCAGCACGGGAGAATCCCTATTTTTCCAAGTAGCAGGTCAAGCGAGCGGGCAAAATGTCGTCGGCAGCATCCAAGGTCTATTTTGCAAAGCAGATCGACGGTCGGTGGGTAATTACAGTCAGCCGAGTCATGCCAAGTATAGCGCAGAAGTTTTCAAAGAGGTGAACGGTCAGAAGTCTCCGTGGAGAACTCGCGAAGTAACGAGGGCCGTTGATCGCGATCAGTTGATGCGTGGGTCCATTTCTTGAACTCGGGGTTCGTGAGTTCGGAGGGCGGACCATATCCTTTGGTTGCGCAAGATCGCGAGTCGCGAGAATTGTGGAAGGGAAAAGAGCCATCGCCTCTCGGGATCTCGCGGAGGGATAATGCCAAGGTTCGAGACTCCAACTCGCGAGGTCGCGAGTTGCAAGAGGCGCTAGCACTTAAGCCTTAGTCGACGGTTACGCATGGAGGGAACCAACAGTAAAAAGAGTTATACAGTATTGCCGAGAAGATCTCAACCGTCCATCTAGAGGGACACGTGGTGCGCAATTAGGCTCCTCACCTTTTTGCCCATCGTGACTTTGAAACAGAAGGTCTAGCTCCTCCCAATCGCGAGATGCGAAGTGCCGAGGGCATCCGGGACTCGGGCCCACAACATTGCCGAGAAGATCTCAGCCGTCCATCTGAAGCGGACACCTGGCGCGCGATTGGGCCCCTCGCCTCCTCGCCCCTCGTGACTTTGAAGAACGAGGACCAGCCTCCTCCCAGCCACGAGACATGAAGTGCCGAGAGAATCTCGGGCTCGGGCCCACAGCATTGCCGAGAAAATCTCAGCCGTCCATCTGAAGCGGACACCTAGCGTGCGATTGGGCCCCTCGCCTCCTCGCCCCTCGTGACTTTGAAGAACGAGGACCAACCTCCTCCCAGCCGCGAGACGTGAAGTGCCGAGAGAATCTCGAGCTCGGGCCCACAACATTGCCAGGAGAAGTAAGAACCGTCAGATCTAGAAGGACACGCGATGCCAGATTAAACCTTCTCGGCATATCGCTCATCACGATTTCAATCAGCAAAGGTTAGCCCTTTCATATTCGCGAGCGCCGAAAGCATATGGTCATAGCCCATGGTCACTTGGGGAGAGGAAGGGGTTCCATAAAGAAGGCTCGAGGTGCTGAGTTCAGTTGTAGAGGGGATCATCGTGACCTCCAGGCGCCATCGGATCCGATCTCCTTACTGTTTCTCACCTGGAGTAAATGATGGCAGGCGCGGGTGGTTGAGACTTCCTCTCATTCATTAAGTGAGGGAATGGAGGTTCTGGCAAGCCATCTGCCCGAGGAGGTCCTGTGTATCGATTTTCCCAGAGAAGCCATGCCAGAGTCCTCGACTCAACAAAAAAGTTTGCGCACGCTAGCCCAACACTTAATGGCTCAGCTACTCTCCTTACAAGAGCCATACTTAGTTAAGATGGCGCTTAAAAGAAGACATCGGTACGAGTTTGACTGAAGGGACACCCAGCTTTGAGTGACTGTACACGCCTCTGTGAGGTGAAGTTTCCTGAGTATATAGGCTCAGTTTTTGTATTTTGTAAGTATCAATGGTTGAGCAGTGCTCCCGGTTGTAAAGTTTTAATGAAGCACTGTTACTCTGGTTATGTATGAACTTTTGAGACTTCTTGTCTTATGAATGCCAGTTCCTTTTACGTCTTTGTTACACTGTGTTAGAGAAACTCGGAATTGGAGGATCCAGTCGAGCTGTGGCTATTATAGGATGATGTTGTAATGGATCATTGTAATAGTTGCGCTGTCTCTAATCAGTTCCTGTGATTTTCCCAACACTGAGCGACTTGGAATTGGAGGATCCAGTCAAGTCCACCTTCAGTTTCTTGAGGCCCTGAACCAAGCAGATCTTGCATTCAGAGTCTTTCTTCTACAAACTGCTGAAAGCCTGTTGCCCAAAGCTGTATGTTCACCTTTCTTGATAAGTCTTCCATCTACTCATCTTTTAATCAACCCACTGGCTGAAGTTAGATCAAGACCTCCTTTGTCCCATACATGCTAGACCCAGCCTCTGAGTTAGAGTGATATCTCCTCGAGCCTTTATCTCCATTTGATCATCCCTCTAAAAAAAAAAAAAAACGTGACATTAAACTGATGGGTGTCGGGCTCTGCTCCTGCAAGCAATCCAGGAGTGACTTCTGACGCTAACAGGTTCAACTAGCCACTGGAACCAAAAGAAGGATCAATGAGACTGTTAGAAATTGTCCAATAAGTCTTAATGGAGAGAGTACTAATATTGACCTAAATATCATACCATTGGGATCTTATGATATCCCAATCAGAATGGATTAGTTGGACCAACATCATATTGTCCTAGATTTTCATAACAAGGCATTTATGTATCTTGATGAAGAAGGAAAAAAAACACTGTGAAAAGAATTCCAAGGCCCATTTCTATAAGGAATATTTCAACTTTACAAATGAAGAGGTGTTTTAGGAAAGGATGTCAATTGTATGCAGATCATGCAGAAGAACAAAAATTGACCAAAGGGCCAAGCCTTGAAGATTTGTCAGTATTGCAAGAGTTTGAAGATGTATTCCAAGAAATACTAGGATTACTACCAAAGAGGGTGTTGAAACAGACCTTGAATTTTTATTTTTAAAAATAAAAGATTTGTATTTTTGAGTCTTTATATTTTTTCAAATTTCCTAAAGAAAAAATTTCATCACCGATGAATTCACGATGCCTTTTTTGGTTTATTTTTGGACAAAAAATGATAAAAATCTAAATGAACATAAGATTTCCAACACTTTTTCAAACAATCTTTAAAACGGGCAGTGATTTAAATTTTAAGGAATTTTAATTTAAATCGGAATATCGGGATTCAGAGTTTTGCATGAACAAATGTTTAATGCAAATTGAATTGCGAAATCCCGATTCCCGATTTCCCGACTCTTTAAAACTCAATTAAAATGTAATTTAATTAATTCAGAATTAAAAAGGGTTTAAGCATTAAGTTAATCACATCGCGAAATCGGGATTCACGGTTTTGTGAAATCAAATAATCTTGTCATCGAGTTTCCCAATTTTCCGATTTCCCGATACAGTTAATCCTTAATTAAAGTTTTGAATCGATTTAATTACCGCTAAGAATAATTAACTGTTAATTAATTACATCACGATATCGAGATTCGCGGTTTGCTGAGAAGCATGTTTCATGCCATCAGATTTCCCGAAATCCTGATCCCCGATCTTCCGATTGACGAAATCCCGAAAAGGTCAAATCTTGATTAATTAATATACTAAAAACATTTTAATTTAAATAATACATCGCGATTTCGGCCATCGGGGTTCTCTGATGACATTTTTCCTGGACATCAAAAGTGTCGAAACTCCGAAAAGTAGGTTTTCAAATTTAATTCAAGGTTAATGCTAATTAATCATCCTTCTAAATAGGGCTTAAAATTAAATTTTCTTCGGATTTCTTTAAAGCGTCATTCTCTGATTTAATAAATTTCTATTATATTTGAAAACACTGAGAAAGCATAAGTACAAACTTTAAATGCATATCTTTGGAAATATCTTTTGCATTTAAGATCCTTAATTTCATAACAGAGGTACAAATCTCAATGCTTTTATGATATATTCGAAATAAATTTTTGAAACGTCTACATTATCATTTCAAAGCTAAATTCTTCTCTGTTACAGGTTTTCAAGTAAACACAGAGCTATGGCACCCAAAAAGGCTTCGAAGAAAAATGAAGAGCAACCAGAGGGTGATATTATTTCCGATACTATTGCATCTGGGGTACACTCTGTCAAATCATGGGCTGGAATTGCAGAAAAACTGGAGGATGAGCTTAAATATGCGGACATTGATGCGGAAAATCACCTCCGAGATATTGCCGAGACTGAGCTTCATAAGGTGGTTGCACATCCGAGACTCATGTCATATACCGATATGATCGCCTGGGCTCTGGATAAAGTAGATGTTCCGACCAGAAGTATTCTGAACGAGCAAGGAGATGTCATCGGCTCATTTAGGCCTGAACATATTCAAGTAATGTATAAGCTCTCGCCCAATTATAGACACACTTTTAATTCTGAGTTTGTAGCTGCATTTCAAAGAAAATAGTGCATTGAAGGTGGCCAAACATACCCTGACATGATAAGAGGATGGGCCAGAGATGAAAACAAGTTTAGGGCTGATTTACATGGAGTTTATGCTACAACTGCATTAAATGAATATATGGTTTATGTAGCAATAATGTTGTGTAGACTTTTTGGGAGAAAGGATCCTTGTCATTTTCATGCAGATTGGACACCTTTCTTAGAAGAAGTTTCAGAGGGACGCAGTTTTAATTGGCACAAAATTTTGTCAGATAACCTTACATCAGAGGTCATGAATTACAAAGCAGCTAGGTCAAAAGGACAACCAATGTCTTTTTATATGTCAGCTTATATCATGGATGCCATTTGTTTTATGACTCCTTTCCCATTAATGAATTGGAGTTGGAATGTTTCTTTCCCAGAGCCTGTTCATAAGTACCATTCAACTCTCTGGGAAGAAAATGCAAAAAATGTTTTTTATGAGGTTTGTCATTATGTAATTATCCCTCTGCACAAAATATTCTTTGGATATGAACCTCCTCGTATTTCTAATACCATTATAGAAAACCTCAAGACAGTTGCTGACTGGTTCATCGAGGAAAATTTTTCCTATGTGAAGGTTTATGGCTGTTCTATTCCGCCTCACGCACTCTCAAAAATTTTACCAGACAGGTTAATATGCAGAGAAGTGGCTTATCATCTAGTCAATGGTGGTATTGGGTTAGAACTAAAAGCTCAGCAGAAAAAAGCATGGCCATCTTTTCCTGTTTATATAGGAAAATTCGTTTTATTAAACATAAGTCATTCTAAGGCAGAAGCCGAGTCGATGGACGAAGTGAAATTAGCAAGTATAGAGCACAGGAAACACGACCCTTACCAAATAATCAGTCGGCATTTCACACAATGTAATTTAAAAGCATATGAACATGAATTTTCAGTTTATGA
>ML781591.1:28405-71476 GCA_009831015.1 Picea engelmannii | reverse complement strand
AAAAGAAGAACTCGAAGAAAAGAAAGCAGAAATCTCAAGTATTAAAATTGTCAACATTGCAGAAATAGACAAGTGGATGATAGCTTCAAGTTCAAAGTTGGAAAAAGTTAAATTCACAGAGAAAACAATAGCAAACCAGTTACGAGGCTTACAAAAAAGTTTTTTCTCTTTTGAAGCAAATGAAGTACCTGAGGCTCCTAAGGTCTTGGTAAACTTTTTAGGGAAATATGTTCAATGCGTTGAAACAGATAAAGAAAGTTCATCAACGCAAATTTAAAACTTTGTAAATATTTTATTTGTTTTAGAATTTTGAAAGAAAATTGTAAACAGTTGACATTAGTCTATGTAACCGTAATATTAGGAAGTTGGTTAGTTACCAACGAAAAACTTTGATAGAAAGGTATAAATATAGTTTCAGAAGGCTGAAAAGGGGGCTTCAGAAATTTTGGAGAAGGCCATTTTTTGTAATATCAGCTTTGAAGTTCATCGGAATATAAACCGCAAACAAGATTCTGGATCCTGCAATTTTGTGACTATGTTTCTTCCCCTGTTTATCACGCTTTGTTAAATCTTCCTCTTAATGTGTGTTTCTAACGAGTAAATTAATTTGAAGTTATATACATTGTTGTCTATTGTTTCAAATTGGTTTGGATGTTGAATGTATTACAGTCTTTCCTCTGAAATTACTTTAGTAATTTTAAGACCTGTAAACCTTATGTTCCTTAATATTTAATTCTGTTAGAAATCTTGTTTTTCTTTCATCGTTGTTAATTGAAATATAAGATTCTTTCTAGATAAAATCCTTATATTTCTCTGTTTTGTGTTTCATTGTTTACAATTTCAAAATTGTTACAAAACCAGGAAACGGCCTTGAATGTGTTTTTACATTACTGTTTTAGATTTCAAAGTTATTTTTATTAATATCTTCTCTGAAAGTCTGAAGTAACCAATTGATAAAAAACCCATTTACAAAACCTTTAAAATCCTATCACCCATGACAGTCTCTAGTGGTAGACAACCAAACGTAGAACTTGGTCTTCAGGATCAAACCAGCATTGCCCTAAACTTATTTAATATTATTCTGCAAACAACGACCAATAGGGCTGAGTTAGAAATATCGTGGGTTGCTATTGAATGTGACATTAGCATCCAAGAGCAACGGGAACCAAGACAGAGACAATTGAGAAACTGAATATGATCTAGTCTTTCTTTGTTTCTTTATTTTAAAGTCCTCTTATAAAAATATTTTTCGGATGCCTTGACGGTATGTTTTATAGCCTTAAAACATAAACTCAGGAACAACAGAGGGAATTAATTTTTTCTATTGATTTAGTACCAAGAGCTTCCCCCGTATCGAAAACTCCTTACATAATGAGTACACCAGAATTAAAAGAATTACAAATGTAACTAGAAGAATTTTTGAAGAGAGGGTACATACGCCCACGTGTTTCACCTTGGGAAGCACCAATACTCTTCGTCAAAAAGAAGGATGAAACATTGCAGTTGTGTTATGACTTTAGAAAGCTAAAGAAATCCACTGTGAAGAACAAATACCCTCTACCCAGAATTCATGACCTCTTTGATCAACTAAGAGGGACAAAGATATTTTCAAAGATAGACTTGAGATCCAGATACCACTAGGTAAGAATCAAGGAAGAAGACATCAATAAGACAACCTTTATAACCCGATATGGACATTATGAATTTGTAGTGGTGCCATTTGGACTGGCCAATGCATCAAGTGTCTTTATGTGCTTAATGAATGACATATTCAAAAATTATCTAGATAAGTTGTCATTGTGTTCTTGGACAACATACTTATCTATTTTAAGTCCAAGGACATCACTTGAGGTTGGTGCTACAAGTTCTAAGGGAACATCAATTGTATGCCAAGCTAAGCAAGTATTATTTTTACCAAGAACATATCCATTTTTGGGGCACATTAGTTCATTAGAACAATAGATCCAGAGAATATTGAAGCCATTAAAGGATGGCCACCACCCAATAATGTTTCTGAAGTCAGATCTTTCATGGGATTAGATGGATACTACAAGAGATTTATAGAAGGATTATCTCATGGGAAAGAGATTTAAACTAAGGATAGACCATAGTGGTTTGAAATATTTTTTTGAACAACCAACTTTGAATGCCAGACAGACAAGATGGTTGAAATTTTTAAGTGAGTATGAATTTGACATCAAACATATCAAGGGGAAAGAAAATAAAGTTGTGGATGCATTCATCAGAAGAGTACATCTCATGCATACTACAACCATTAGTATGCATCAGTCATATTTAAATAACATAATTTTAAATGTTGTTGTTACATACTAGCGTTACTTACAAGTAAAATAAGGTTTACATTAGGAAAATGTACAATAGAAAATTAAAGAGTATGAGATGAAGGAAGATGGATTATTTATGCATAAAAATATAATTTATGTTCCTAGTTCTAAGGAACTTAGGAATTTAGTAATAAAATAAATGCATAATGCTCCATATGCCGGACATCTTGGTTACTAGAAAACAATTGCAACAATAAGAAGCCAATTATTTTGGACTTGAATGAATACGGATGTTGTTGATTACATTGCCATATGTATGGAATGCCAAAGAGTGAAGGTTGAGCATAAACACCGAACGAATTTGCTACAAACATTACCAATTCCAGAGAAGAAATGGGAAGTGGTAACCATTGATTTTATCACTAAGTTTTCCAAGACAACAAGGCAACACGATTCAATAATGTAGTGGTTGATAGATTGACAAAGACTACTCATTTTGTTCTACTGAAAATGACTCATACAATAGTTAATATTGCACAAATTTACATAAAAGAAATTACTAGGTTGCATGGAATACCTAAGGAAATTGTTTTAGATAAAGACACAAAGTTTACTTCAAATTTTTGCTTTAGCATAACATACCATCCACAGTCATTTGGGCATATATAGAGAGTCAACCAAGTGATTGAATACATGTTGAAAATGTATGTGATGGATAAGCCATCTAAGCGAGAATATTACTTTCATTTGGTTGAGTTTGCCTATAATAATGGTTATCAAGCTTCATTGAAGATGAGTCCATTCAAAGCTTTGTCTGGTAGGAAACACAATACTCTAGTGAGTTGGGACAACCCACCAGAAAGAGTAGTAATTGGGCCAAAATTGCTCAAGGATATGGAAGACCAGATGATTAAAATTAAGAAAAATTTGAAAGCTACACAAGATAGATAGAAGAGTTATGTACATAAGAATAGAACTGATAGAGAATTTAAAGTGGGAGAACACGTGATTTTGAAAGTGAATCCCAAGAAGAGCTCATTAAAGTTGGGCAGTTGTACAAAGATAACAACCAGATTCTGTGCTCCATTTGAGATATTGGACAAAATAAGGCCAATTGCATGCATGCTTGCATTGTCTGCTTCATGAATGTGCATAATGTATTTCATGTATCTTTGTTGAAAAAGTATGTACATGATCCTAACCATGTGATTGATTGGAATTTGATTTGGGTGGAACTATAAGGAGACTTTTAGGTCCAGTCGGTGCACATATTGGACTGAAAAGTCAAAATGATCCATAATAGAGTCATAGAACTGGTAAAATTTTAGTGGACCTGCTACGGTCCTAAAGATGCGACTCAGGAGAATGAAGATGCCACGTAAGCAGAGTACCTGCAAATTTTTGAAGAATTTTGAAATTTTAATTTTTGTTTTGTATATGCTCTAAGGACAGTGCCAAAATAAGGGGGAGGGGAATGTGATACCTTGGTTTTGAGTCTCCAGATTAATAATGGATTTTGTATATTTGAAAGGGTCATGAGTGCCTAGGAAATGTAAGACTTTAAAAATTGCAAATAATAAAAGACATAGCTGGTTACAAGACAGACAAGGACAAGAGTTATAGGAGGCTATGATTCCACGAGAGAGTGGGCTAAAGGGGCTAAGTCTTTATATTATTATTATATTCACCCATCTTGATTTTTATTTGGGAAAACTGTTTACATGAGCTTCTTGGGGGAAAGGCCACATGGTTCTTGATTTTCATGTAAATATATAAACCCCTCTTTTGGGCTGTTTGGGGGTTCACTCTTTCATTTTGGTTTCTCATTCATTGTTTCTCATCATTTGGTTCATTCATTCATTTATTATTCCTCAATTAATTCTTATCCTTCTTGGGACATGGGGACGAATTGTTGAGGAAAGGAGCCATTGATTTGTTGTCTATAGTAATTACTAGTGTATTCTATCCATGAATTGGTGCATGCATGCCTAGGATGCATTGACATGTGTTAAATCTTGTTCACAGCTGTGAATCCTTATATTCCCATCATGTAAATTCTTGACCAGATGCACTAGAGCCCTGGAAAGAAGTGGATAGCCCAAGGGATTGCATGGCAGTGAAGGGGGTTCATTGTCTTTGGGTGGTGTAGGTTGGAGAGAAGAGAGCTGATGTACTTTGGATTGTTGTGTGTTGAGAAACATGTGAGAGATTGAGTGCTTACTGGTTTGGGAAGTTGAGTGTTGCTCTAGAACCCATCCTTGTGGATTCACAGCCCTGGCTCGGGGGTGACCTATTGTTGAGACTTGGAACATCAATGTCTAAGGTTGGGTGGGACATCATTGGTTTGCAACCAGTTGGTGATTGATTTTATTAAAGATAAGTTCTCTTTGTCATGTATTCCTCTGCTTGTGTATTTATTTCTGTTGTGTATTAATTATTATATATGAGATATGTATTTTTAATGTGCCTACTTGCTGGTTATTGTTGTGCATGGCATGATTAAGCATTCTTTTTATGTCTAGCACGAATCTTGATTATTGCATCTGTGGTTATTGCATTTCTTTCATGCTTATTTATTAATAAATTGTTATCAGAATTCAAAATTAGTTCTTGAAGCATGATTTGAAGTAGTGTGGCTAGGTATGTTACAGTAATAAATCCTTATTTGTTATGCTCATGAGTTTTGAAAAGGAATTAATAGAGAAGAAGTATGAAGTAGCATAGAAGGATACTGTGTTCATTGTAGACACAAATTTGATTGATTATCTTCATTGCACTCATTGTAACATTAGAAGAATTAATACCCCATTTTGAAGCCTAACATTTCAAATCTCTTATTAATGACACTTGAAAACAAATAACAATGTTTTTTCTTCATTCTCATGGGGCTATACTTTTCATTCCACTTGAGCATTCCATACCACTCAAGAATCCTAGTCACCATGCAACACATGTGTGACGTTGCTAGTTGGGCATGTCCATCAACCAAAAGTATCACTTGGACTACACCCACAGGGTCTCCATTTAGTGAATCTATGGCATAGCATGTGCATTCATTGGATATTAAATAATAAATCTAATTTCACTAGATATTAATAAATACCTCCCAAAATCCTCTTGTTGAAACCCCCTCCTATTACATCCTTCGAATGAAAAAAAAAAAACTATTTTTACTAGATACTCCTTTGAACACCCCCAATACCTATAAAACTCCCCATACCCTGCATCCCCCCTCCCCAAATACCTACAATATATTGAGTCCATTTTTCACAATTTTAAACCCCCCTTTATGAATGAACGTGATAAGATATTGGTCAAGAAGGTGAAGCCCTTGTGACTACACCTATCCAACATGTCCTAACCAAACCCAAGACAAGCACCTAATAGTGCGCGAAATTTTGAAGTGCTCATTTCACCATAGGCGATGTTTCATCATCACCACCCAACCATAGGTGACCTTCTATCGCCTCCCCTGAGGTAGTCACACTTGAACAATTGAATACACAATGTAGGACCATGCTATCATTTGCCTAGTCCAACTTGTGATAGTCCTCTGAAGACCATGTCCTTGGAGGAAACATGCATTCACATACCTTTAGTACACTCATAAATGATGTTTCCTTGCCATGAATAACACATTGTCCACCACATTGCTAGATTGCAATGTCCTCTTCCATTCTTCCGTTGCAATTCCTCATCGGTCATCTTCCACTACTAAGCTAGACTCCTTGGTCCTCCTAGTCCACACCAAATGGATGCATCATCCTAACCGTCTCATAAATCACAATGAGTCAGTCACCAAGGAAAACACTCATATAGACTTACCCTCCACCCTTAGCCATGTTTGTGGAACATACCCTACATCATGCCACTTCCATTAGCACCTCAAGTAGGGTCCTTACATTCTATCCAACTTGAATTGTTAACATCCTCATCAACACAACTCTAGAAGATCCTTCGATGAAAGGGGTGTTGGTGAGTGAAGGGACACTTCTACAATTTCCACATTTGAACATGGCTCTGATACCATTTGTTACAGGGTTGTACTTTTCATTCCACTTGAGCATCCCATACCACTTAAGAAGCCTAGTCGCCACGTAGCACTAGCGTGACCTTACTAGTTGGGCATGGCCATCAATTGCAAGTATCACCCGTGTTAGCACATAGGACGTATAGGGGTGTACATAGGTTCCTTATGTCCTATTTAACTGTTTGAGGGTCAAATCATGTGTCAAGTCGACCTACTGCAAACTCACCTGAAAGTTCGCAACAAATTAGGAAAGTACCTCATGCACTAATCACATATCATCATGCTTTGGAAACATGGCAAGGGGTATCTTATTGTTTTCAGTGATTGTAGCAGGTTCTAAAAGGTTTCCCAACTTATTGTGCAAGTTTTAAAAGTTGAAATAAATTTTTAATGTAAAAATGCACCTACAAGAAAGTTCACAGTGCGTGTTGTCAAAGGCGCTGTGAACTAGTAGTTTTGGGACAATTTGTAGCGAATTAGTACACAACAGAGTCATTTTTTCATCATAAATTTTAAATGTCGATTTGGGTTCCTTTTAAATTTTTTGTGGAGATGAATCATTATATTATTTATTGCTGACCAAAAATCAACCTGACCCAGTTCATCGTTTGGGATAAAAATTGAAATCATCACCTACATGAAATTTCGCAGTGCGTGTTGTCACAGACACTACAAACTCTAACAATATGATAAATCCGAGCTGTAGGAGGGTTGCCACCTGTCTAAGGGGGTTTGAATGGTTTCCTATGAGGTATTTGGACACGAGGGACATGTTTTCCATCACTAGATCAAGGAACATGACCTGTTTCAAAAGGAATTTATCACAATAGACAAGATCCAAAAAAATAGGAGCTAGGTGGATTTTTTTTTTCACCTTGTTGTAACAGCTCCTAGAGAAAAGGGAATCCAATGCAACCACTTGGGATTCAATCTCTTTAGAGTAGGAAGGAATGATACACTATAGATAGAAGTTGTTTTATTGAGGAAGAAGTTCAGTTCATGATCCAAGAGAGGAGAGAGATTGAGGAGTAGTTTAGCTACTTATTTGTAAGCCCGAAGGCATGTTTGTAATCACATTTTCTTCCATTAAAGATTCATGAGAGATGTTTATCAGATTGTATTATTTGTTTTCCATTTATTTTGTCATACTCTTGCTTGAATATATTGTAGTTATTGAAGATCAATGGCTCTCCATGGGTAGGAGAATTCATGAGCTGTAAAGGACTTGCAGTGATTGCCTCCTTTCATGATTTATGTTCAAGTATTATTTTAATTCATTTTGCAGAGGGGACCATATCTTGATGAATATTCTGCTTAGTGTCATTTACTCCATTTTTCCGTTCATCATTATATAAAACCTTTATCTGGTATACAGTTTGATTACCTTTGATCTTTAGGATGTTATGACACCAAGCCCAATGGAATGCCTCTGTAGACAGCTTGTTGCCCTCTTCCTTTCTTACTCAGTCTTGTTGATCCACTCAAGTATAAACCTATTTTAATTAGTTATATTCTGATGGGTACCGGGCTTGTTCTTAAAGCAGTCTAAGAACAACTCCTGGTGCTAACAACTCAAACTAAGCCTAATCAACATGTCTTGACCAAACTCAAGCTCGGGATCCTAGAGTGTGTAGAATGTCAAAGTGCTCATTTCACCATAGGCTATGTTGTGTCATTGCCACCCAACTATAGGAAACCTTATAACGCCTCCCCCAATCCAATCACAATTGATTAGTCAACTACCCAATGTAGGACCATGTTGACATCCATCTAGGTCAACTCGTGATAGTCCGTTGAATATTATGCCCTTGGTGGAAATAAGCATTCATGTACCTTCAGTACACTCATCAATGATGTTTCCTTTCTATGAATAACACACCATCCACCTCATTGCCAAATCATATCATCCTTTGATGACCCTGCATTACAATTCCTCATCACCCATCCACTCCTACTAGGCTAGAAATCCATGGTCATCCTAGTGCACACCAAACCAGTACACAATCCTAACCAACTCATGAATAATTGTGAGTTGGTCACCAAGACTATCAAACATATAGATTTTTCATGCACCCTTAGTCAAGTTTTTCCAAATGCACCCTCCATCATGCCATTGCCAGTGGCACCTCAAGTAGGGTCCTTACCTTCATGTCCTAGTGGTTGCTTAGATGATGATGCCCACACACAAAAAGTTCCATATTATGAAGATAACAAGATATATATAGTTCATTTGTTGTTAGCTCAGTATGCAACAATGGACTTCCGACCACTAGACACTTTAGTTCTAATATTAGTTTGAGTATCTTACACTTTTATTTATTATTTGCAAATGAGTTCTTATCTAATGATATAATTATCTTAGTTTTGACTCCTAACACCAACTTCCAATGATGTAGATTGTGAATAACAATGAAGAGTTGGCCATTTTAACACGTTCGCCATTTTATATTTGGTTTATGTAGTATGTGCAAAGTATCCTTTGAGTATCACAAGGACATTGGATGAAGTGAGACAATGCTTCATCATAGAGTTCAAAAATGAAAAAACCTAATAATGGATTGCACTCAATAGAAAGACACCAAACATATTGTGGAAGAGAGCATTTACCAATTATTTACCAATTTGTGGCATTCTCTTACTACACAACCAATAAATATGTCAATTAAAAATAATTTGGAAATAAACAACCATGCACCATAACAAAATTTAAGGAAAATTTAGAAATAAACATCAATGCAAAGTATACACAACAGGAAATTCATTTTAACCTTTGAAGCAAAATTACAAGGATTGAAGAGTCCAATGATTATTAAAGTATACCTACAATGTGATGTGCTACCAACAACCTATAAGAAACATTATTGAATTATAATTAAATTTTAAAAAATATATATATAAATGAAGTGAGATGTAGATATTAACCTTAAATAATTTTAACATGTAAAAAACAAAATTACCTATCAACTTCTAAAACCATATTCTACTTCTAAACAACCATATACATATGAAAATCACAACCATATATGTAATAGAATCAAAGGTAACAATGTCCAACAAAATGAACATATTCAACACCAATATTGGGAGAATAACAAGATAAATAATATTAAACTAATTTTTAAGCTTCTTATAACAAAGATAAAAAAATATAATTATCCATAAAAGTCATTTCATTTGATTTAAAATAGATTACTATATAATTTTTAATTCATTTTGATTACTTTTTTATTGGAAAATTAGAATCATGGTTTGATTTGGTGATTTAGGGTCATGAAACTTATGAAGCCTATATATGAAGTTAAATAATTAAAGATTGTCTCTTAATCTATAAACAATAAAGAAATTGTCAAGAGTTTAAAGAAGTAGAAACTGTAAACTTTCTTGAGAATAAAGTATAAAACTAATTTCTAATTGGGAGTTGGGGCATGCAAAACCCTAACCCTAACTCTAAATGAAAACCAATGTATGTTAAATGAAAAGTCACAAGGAAAGGAAAGGGTTACACTCCTATTGTAATGTTGTATTGTTTGATAATAGCTTAGTGCAAAGGAAGTGGAACATTTGGATAGAATAGATGAAGTAGAATACATGTCACAACCATCCAGATCACAATGTCTATTGTAATGCCATAGTTAATGCATCTTTCATTATATATTGCATTATATATCTAAGAAGAAAAGAAAGAGATTGAGTCCTCATTTTTTTGTTGGGTTTTCCCACATTAGTTTCTTAGTAAACATCTTGTATTCAATTCGATAATAGTGTGCTCTAATTTTACTAGTGGAACTTTTCCCTTATATGTGTTAATTTTAATATTTTAAATGCTATACATTTAATATTACATTCTTAATCATAAGCAATAATTGCATAACAAAGTATAACCTCACAATATTGTATTAGTATTTGAAATCTATTATTATACCATGTCCATTGAAATATCCATAATAATTTACAAATCATTGACTTATTCAACAAGATGTGTATCTTGATGCCATGTAAAAAGCAGATCATTGTTGAGCAGATTGCTAATCTCTTTTTTCAACATGTTTGGGTTCACTTTGGATTACCCACGTCCATTGTCTCGGATCGAGATACTCGATTCCTTGGGGATTTTTGGACTAGCTTGTGGAGAATGATGGACACCAAATTGAAGAGGAGCACTGCTTTTCATCCACAGACCGACGGACAGACAGAGGTGGTAAATAGAACAGTCGTACTTTTGCTTCGAGGCTACTGCAGCAAGCATCCTAAGTTATGGGATGAACATATACCTTATGTACAACATGATTATAATCGATCTTTACATTCATCCACTGACAGTTCACCTTTTGAGACATGTTATGGGTACCTACCAAAGGTTCCTTTGGACTTGATGTATGGGAGAGATGCCGATGTGAATGAAGAATGCACAGAGGACAGAGCCCACAAGCTCATCCAAAGGATTCAATAGATACATCAGGCAGTCAGTGAACAGTTGGAGAAGAGTCAAGCACAATATAAAGCTCGGCATGACAAGCACAGGGTTGATCATCAGTTCCAAGTTGGAGACCGGGTATGGCTTCATATCAGCAAGGAACGATTGAAGGGTGAAGGAAAGAAACTCAAGCCCATCCGATATGGACCCTTCACTATTTTAGAGAAAAGTGGAACTAATGCTTTCCGTTTAGATCTTCCACCCTATATGCAGATTTATTCAGTTGTGAACGTAGAGAACTTGAAACTTTTTGAACCTCCCATGATCATGGATCTGGATGAGGAAGTTTCAATACCATCAATTGATGAGTTTGCACCTGAGTACTTGGACGAGTTAAAGGAAGATATCATCTTGGATAGAAGGACGAGGAATTCACGCAGAGGTGATGTTGATTATCTTCGAATAGGCTTAAAGGGCACAAATCCAAGCAAGGCAAAGTGGATTGAGAAAGATAAGGTGAGGGAACTCTTCCCTCACTTACCAATTGATTGATGAAAGCTTTTGGTGGTCCAAAAAGCTCTCAGTGGGAAGGCATGATCCAATTAGGATCCAGAGAAGGTTAAGACAACTCAGAACACACAAAAGCAAATCAGAACGCTCAGAATGGCTTCAACAGACGACAAAAGGGCAACATTTCAAAATTCTTAAAACTCGGTGAAAATGACATAATCATGAAGAGCGCGTCACAAGCTTTCTAATGGCTCAAACGGCTCATCAAATGGAGTTACGGATCAAAAGTTATAAGCGGTCAAAGTTCAGTCAAACAGGGAAAAATCAAAGTAACACGTGGCACCATTGAAAGGATGACACGTGGCACAGCTAAATTGACAAGATAACGTGGCATGGCATACACATGAACATGTTCGATGATGACACGTGTCAACTTCATTAACAAATCATATTGTGACAAGTGACAGTTTTATATGGGCCAGTTATATGGTGCCACGTGGCACCCCTCCAATGGAGGGGATGTGCAAAAGATTATTCAAATCAAGAGTCGAACTAATGACATCCAAACCACCCAAAGGCCCCACGCACACGAGCTAACCATTATACCATACCATGTTTCTTGTGTGAAATATTGTTTAAATAATATTTAAGTTTGAACTTGAACTAAGGCACCAAAAGGGAGGGGCTAGGCATTTGGCCCAGCCCCTGTTCACGTGTTATTGAACCATGCGACCACACACCAATAAATTCCGCCCAACTATCCTTCAAGATTCACGCTCCATAACTATATGCCACGGGCTAGAGTTTGGATAAGTGGGTTTTTAACAAACCACACTCATTAAAAGAGATGCCCTACGCCCTATTTTAATGGGGTTGTTTTTAGTATTTGTTTATTATATGCTATATTTAAACAATGGCTCAAACAAACCATGCCATGCTATTGGAACGAATGGCCTAGATGCTAAACAACCTTATCCAAGTAGTTTTTTAAAAAGGGGTTGTAATTAATTATTTTATTATGTAAAGATGCTCATTTTGGGTTATAAAAAGGGGGTTCATCTCTCATGTAAGGGAGTTCTCATTACAAGTTGAGAAGAAAACTTGGTGATGAATTATTTTGTATAGAGTTTTATGCTCATTTGTATAAGTATGAGAACCAAAGGCGTATGTACGGAAGAGGTATGAATTTCAGAGGTATGAATTTCAACACTGAGGCACGAAATTCGAGGTGAGATTTTTCTTGGGTCAAGAAGTGTCAGACTCGGATTGAGACATAGACACAGTCATTTTTAGGTAAAACGACGGCACGAACGCAGTGGTGGTGTTATTTTTCTGATCTGAGAAAAACTTCTATGGCTTAACTCCAGAACGAGGTATACTTATATATTTTGCCCAATTCTTTTGTGGAGTTAATAAAAAGACCTACCCATTTGAGAGCAGGACCCGGAGACATAGTCCACCAGGGACGAACTCTGTTATCAAATTCTTTGTGTTCATATTGCATGATTGTGTCTCTTTCATTTTGAGTTTTTCCTTCTTTATGGTGTACTTTTGTTTATGCTCATTTTATGCAATTCTTTAATAAGTCACCTGACGAAAAGATCCTGGATCAGAATCCTGATCCAGGTGGATTTCCGTGGCCAACCACCTTTTTCAATTGACTCAAAACAATTTTCTGGCAATTTTGGTAATTTACTATTTTTAGCAGTTTTTAACTTCTTGGGCCATTTTGATGGCCTAAATGAAGGTTTTCCAAGATCTAGCTTCTCAATGATAAAAAAAAGGCTCTAATTGAGCCCCCAAAATGAATATCCTCGATGATACCTTTCCAACGAGTTATCATGCGCCCCAAACGAAGATCGTATTCCAAAGTTACGCCTTCGGGAAGTTGATATACCAAACTACCCAAAACGAGGTCCACAAAACTGTTGGCTTTTCATCTTCCAGGGTTAGGGTTTTGGATTTTATTTATGATAAAAATTCATTTGGAGCCTCATTGTAAAATCATCTTCTTGCGAATGCGAGTAGTGAACACATTTTTTCTCAAAATAAGTTGCCACCATTCTAGCGAGCCTTTCACTCTGTATTTTTACAGTCTTTGTACATTTTCGTTCATTGATAGAAAATTATGTATTAATGTATCTCAGTGTTTATGGTTGCATCTCTGATAAATTTGTGTTATATTATTGGATATCCGAGATATCTCTATACATTACTTTATTATATCTCTGCTCTCATTTTGTGCCGAAAATAATCCGGATCGGTGGTATCAGAGCAGGTTGCTCTTGATTTTTTTTCCAGTGCATGTCTCCGACGAGGTCCAAGTATAGCAAGTTGGGTCTCGAGATTTTCTTTCTTGAAGACAATCTCTCTCGCATGTCCAAGAAACCCTCCATGGCGAAAGAAAATAAAAACGATAGAGCAGGCAATTCTATTAATCTGTTGCTTGAGCAAGCTCTCACGCGACGAAATGATGGAGAATTTTTCCCACGTCCTTCAACGCCCACCGATAACAACAGGCGCGTCTTCATCAAACGACAACTTTGGAAGTACCTCTCCTTTCAAGGTACAAGTTAATTTCGATATTCCCATATTTGAAAGACAAATAGATGCAAATGCCTTAGAAAAATGGTTAAATATGCTAGAAGGTTATTTCTCTGTTCATAATTTCCCTGACAGAGAAAATACCACCTTCGCACTCCTTAAGGCTCTCCCCCAAGTCAAACATTGGTGGGAAACTTATTGGGAGGAAAGTTCCATATAGGAGTCTGGAATATATAGGGACGAACCCACTTGGGATTTTTTTGTGGATGTGGTAAATGAACAATATTACCCTGTTGGCGCTCGCACGGGTGTAGACGGATTGGCAAGTGCCGTGTAAATGGAAGGAAATTTGTAAAATGAAGTCTCATGTTCGATTCTCACCCGGACTTACTCGTGCGCCATTCTTGCGGGCTGGGTGGTTGCACCTGGGGTTATAGTGGTAGCCGCCTGGGGATCGACCCCGTGTCACGCGAGTACGAGAACCGCGAGTTGCCGATTCCCCCAGTAAAAATATATATATATATATATAATAAAAAATTACCCTGTTGGCAACTATAAGGACCACTACATGAGATGGACCACACTGCGGAAAGAAATGGGCCAAGCAGTTCCGGAGTTCATTAATACCTTCGATACCTTGCGCACCAAGCTAGGTATCAAAGACTCTGAACGACATTTGGTTCTGAAATACCGTGGGGCTCTACACAGGTACATCCAAACTGAAATGGATTTTCTAGACATCTCATCACTCGGTTCTGCTTATCGATATACTATTAAAATCGAGTAGAAGTTTAAGCACCAGAACAAACGAGAGTGCAAGTTCACAAATCCGCAACAACCAAAGTATGATAAATATGACCCTACAGACAACATCCCGAAAACCAGTCCAAGCCACAGGAAAAGAAGGGTCACAGAAAGACAAAGGACACTAGAAAATGGTATGATTTCCACAAAATCCCTTGGCATAAAACCGATGAATGTCGCTCAAAACATTCATTGGTGGTCGAGATAAAAGACAAGGAGCCAAACCCTAATTCAAAATTTGATTCGGAAAATACTAATAGAAGACAGATCATCGACGCAGACCCCACTTCTATTGTCGCGACCACAATAATTCAACCAGAATAACCAAGAGATTCTGAAGAGGAGGAGCGCCTTTTTCATTCACAGATGTGGGTGAAGGGGACCCTGCTGCATTTTTTTGTTGATAACAAAATCTAGAAGAACCTCATCTCAGCAGAGGTCGTCAAACAATTGGGATTGTCGACAACACCACACCCGCAACCATACAACATCGGGTGGCTTTGCCAGGACGAGATCTTCATGTCAGCCAACAGTGTCGATTGTCATACGACATCCATCTCTTCAAGGATGAGGTATTATGTGATGTTTCCCCCCTCGATGTCTGTGATGTTCTCTTGGGCCAACCATATATGTGAAAGCACCATGCTATTTATGAGTCTCGACCCCATAGTGTCATTGTTACTCTAGGGGGTCATCTCTACAAGATACCAGAGGTAATTATGACTATTGTCCCACCTAAACAGTGCCACAAGGTAGTATCTCATATTACAAAATTCAACTTCTTCACAGTCTGTTCAAAGCGTGAACACAAGAACACCACTGTAGCCTCAGTCCAAACACCTTCTATCCAATAGAAGCAGGTCGATAAGATTGCAACAAAGTGTAAAGATTTCTTATGCACACAGGCATCTCATGTAGCCAGAATGGTTAAAAAGGTCCAACCCTTCCAACCATAGGTTTGTGACAACCTTCAACAAGCTAAGCAACACAAATTCTCCAACAAGGCAAACTCCTCATCAATATGCAGATTCAACAGACACTTTTCTCTCTCCCCTAGGCACTCAACACAATGGAGAACATTGCTTCCTAAGGAGGGAGGATAGATCTAGGTGGATATTGGTGGCCACCCACCTTTTTCAGCTGGCTCAAAACAATTTTTTAGCAATTTTGGTAATTTACTATTTTTAGCAGTTTTTAACTTTTGAGGCCATTTTGAGGGCCTAAATGAATGTTTTACGAAATCGAGATTCTCAATGAAAACCAAAGGCTCTAATTGAGCCCCCAAAATGAATCTCCTCGATGATACCTTTCCAACGAGTTATTGTGCATGCCAAACGAAGATCGTATGCCAAAGTTACACCCCCGGGAAGTTGATATACCAAACTACTCAAAACAGGGTCCACAAAATTGTTGGCTTTTCATCTTCCGGGGTTAGGGTTTTTGATTTTATTTATGATAAAAAAGATTTTGGAGCATCATTGTAAAATCGTATTCTTGCCAATGCGAGTAGCGAACACATCTCTTTCTCAGAGATAAGTTGCCACCTTTCTAGCGAGTCTTTCACTCTGTATTTTTATAGTGTTTGTACATTTTCGCTCATTAATAGAAAATTATGTATTACTGTATCTTTGTGTTTATAGTTGCATCTCTGATACATTTTTTTTTATATTATTGGATATCTGAGATATATTTGTACATTGTTTTATTATATCTCCGCTCTCATTTCGTGCCGAAAATAATCCAGATCGAAGCCAAAGGTCAAAATACTAGTGTTGGTAATGTAGAGACAAAATCAAATGGGCACAAGAACAGAAGGGAGCCAAAAACATTAATAGAGGTTGTGAGAAGCTTGAGAATATAAGTGCATGGTTACAAAGAAGATGATGAGAAGATGATGAGAGAACAAAATCAAATAAATGCTCAAATGATGCAAATCTTAAATCAATTGCAGAGGCAAGCAAAGAATGGACCAGACTCAAGACAGGAGGAAGAAGGAAAACATCATGAAAGAAGAGATAACTACAGAAGCACTGGTCATGCAAGAAGTTCTAGTAGAAATCATATACATCACTCACCTCCTTATTTAGAAAGAAAATTTTATGCATCTGAAAATTCCATAAGTAGTCCAGAAGTGTCTCTTGTTAGGCACCAAAGAAGAAGACATGGATTTGATAGTTTGCAAGGAGAGTTGAGGAAGCTTAAGTCAACATCATTTGATGGTGAAAGAGAAAGGAAAGATGATTTTGAAGCCTAGTTGCTTGGAATCATGAAGTATTTTAAGTTGCACAAATACTAATCTAACTTAGAAGCCTGAATTGCCACATACCATTTGCATGGAAAATATGCTATGTGGTGGGATCATTTGAAGCAAGATGAACACATTAATGAGAGTAGGATCACTTAGAAGCATTTAAAGAGATATTTTAAGGAGTATCTTTTAGAGCACATCTATGACAAGAAGATGCAAGATTTCTTTAAACTCAAGTTGGGGAGCATGACCATGAGAGAATATGAAAAAAAGTTCTTGTGATTGTTGAAGTATGTGGGGTTTATCAAGAATGAGAAGGTGAAGATACATAGGTTTTTGAGTGGACTATTGTGATTTTGTAAAGAGAGAATATTCAATATGATGAGCCCCAGACTTTGACGGAGACCATTAACAAGGCTAATTACCTATATGAGAAAGGAAAGGGAAGATAATCCTTGCAGAAATCTTTGAAGGATAAGAAGAAAGATAAATTTGATCAGAGAAGGAAGGGATTCAAACCCCTTTTCAATAGAAACATCCCTAATAAAAATCAACAAGATCATTTCACTAAGGATGAATCCAAGAGAGAAGACTCCTTAGGAAAAATGGGAAGACCATCAATCAAATGTTGGGGGTGTAAAGAAGATCAAATGTACAAGGATTTTCCTCAGAGAGAAGAAAAAATGAAGACCATGCACAACATCCAAGAGTCTATGATGGTATAAGACACGTGAATAAGTATTCCAAGAATATATGTAACCTTAGAATATCGACACACAGAACATCAATCCCATATGATTGAGGTGGAAGGTAAGATCATTAATCATCCCGTTGCTATTTTAATTGATTAAGGAGCAAGCCATTTTTACATTGATCCTAAAACAATGGACATATTTCTTTTGGATAAAAGTAAGCTCAAAAAGTCAAGTTTGGTTTAGCTAGCCACTGGAACCAAAAGAATGGTCAATGAGACTGTCATAAGTTGTCCAATAATTCTTAATGGAGAGAGTACTAATATTGGCCTAAATATCATACCATTGGGATCTTATGATATCCTAATCAGAATGGATTGGTTGGACCAACATCATGTTGTCCTAGATTGTCATAACAAGACATTTATGTATCTTGATGAAGAAGGAAAAAAAAACTGTGAAAGGAATTCCAAGGCCCATTTCTATAAGGGATATTTCAACTTTACAAATGAAGAGGTGTTTTAACTTTTAGGAAAGGATGTCAATTGTATGAAGATCATGTGGAGGAACCAAAAATGACCAAAGGACCAAGCCTTGAAGATTTTTCAGTATTGAAAGAGTTTGAAGATGTATTCCAAGAAATACTAAGATTACCACCAAAGAGAGAATTTAATTTTTCTATTTATTTAGTACCAAGAGCTTCCCCCGTATCAAAAACTTCTTACATCATGAGTACACTAGAATTAAAAGAATCACAAATGCAACTCGAAGAATTGTTGAAGAAATGGTACATACGCCTAAGTGTTTCACATTGGGGAGCACCAATACTCTTTGTCAAAAAGAAGGATGGAACATTGAGATTGTGTATTGACTTTAGACAACTAAAGAAAGCCACTGTGAAGAATAAATACCCTCTACCCAGAATTCATGACCTCTTTGATCAACTAAGAGGGATAAAGATATTGTTAAAGATAGAATTGAGATCTAGATACCACCAGGTAAGACTCAAGGAAGAAGACATCAATAAGACAACCTTTAGAACCCAATATGGACATTATGAATTTGTAGTGGTTCCATTTGGACTAGCCAATGCATCAACTGTCTTTATGTTCTTAATGAGTGGCATATTCAAAAAATTTATAGATAAGTTTTTCATTGTGTTCTTGGACAACATACTTATCTATTCTAAGTTCGAGGAAGAGCATGTACATCACTTGAGGTTGGCGCTGCAAGTTCTAAGGGAACATGAGTTTTATGCCAAGCTAAGAAAGTATTATTTTTACCAAGAACGTATCCATTATTTGGGGCACATTATTTCATAAGAATAGTAAATCTAGAGAAGATTGAAGCCATTAGAGGATGGCCAACACCCAATAATGTTTCAGAAGTCAGATCCTTCATGAGATTAGCTGGATACTACAAGAGATTTATAGAAAGATTCTCTAAAACTGTTCATCCCTTCACTTCTTTACAAATGAAGGGAATAAAATATGAATGGACAACAAAATGTGAAGAGAATTTAATTTGTTGAAAGGCCTACTTACTAATGCACCTATTTCAAAGTTTGCTGACCCAAATGAGAATTTTATGGTATGTACAAATGCATGCAAGGAAGGACTTGGTGGAGTCCTCGCTCAAAATAGACATGTCATTAGTTAGGAGTCTAGAAAGCTTACAGAACATGAGAGGAATTATGCCACACATGATTTGGAGCTTGTTTTCATAGTTCGTGCATTGAATATATTGAGGAATTATCTCATGGGAAAGAGATTTGAACTAAGGATAGACCATAGTGGTTTGAAATATTTTTTTGAACAACCAAATTTGAATGACAGTCATACACGATGTTTGAAATTTTTAAGTGAGTATGACTTTGGCATCAAACATATCAAGGGGAAAGAAAATAAAGTTGTGGATGCATTCAACATAAGAGTACATCTCATGCATACTACAACCATTAGTATGCATCAGTCATATTTAAAGAGCATAATTTTAAATGCCATTGTTACATACTAGTGTTACCTACAAGTAAAATAAGGTTTACATTAGGAAAATGTACAATATAAAATTAAAGAGTATGAGATGAAGGAATATGGATTATTTATGCATAAAAATAGAATTTATGTTCCTAGTTCCAAGGATCTTAAGAATTTGGTATTAAAATTAATGCATAATGTTCCATATTCCAGACATCTCGATTACTAGAAAACAATTGCAACAGTAAGAAGCCAATTCTTTTGGCCTTGAATGAAGAAGGATGTTGTTGATTGCATTGCTAGATGTATGGACTGTTAGAGAGTGAAGGTTGAGCATAAAAACCCAATGAGTTTGCTACAAACATTACCAATTCCAGAGAAGAAATGAGAAGTTGTAACCATTGATTTTATCACTAATTTTCCCAAGACAACAAGGAAACACAATTCAATAATGGTAGTGGTTGATAAATTGACAAAGACTACTCATTTTGTTCTAGTGAAAATGACTCATACAATGGCTAATATTGCACAAATTTACATGAAATAAATTACTAGGTTGCATGGAATACCTAAGGCAATTGTTTCAGACAAAGACACAAAGTTTACTTCAAATTTCTTCTTTAGCATAACATACCATCCACATTCAGATGAGAATATATAGAGAGTCAACCAAGTGATTGAAGACATGTTGAGAATGTATGTGATGGATAAGCCATCTAAGTGGGAAGATTACTTGCATTTGGTTGAGTTTTCTTATAATAATGGCTATCAAGATTCATTGGAGATGAGTCCATTGAAAGCTTTGTATGGTAGGAAACACAATACTCTAGTGAGTTGGGACAACCCACCAGAAAGAGTAGTAATTGGGCCAAAATTGCTCAAGGATATGGAAGACAAGATGGTTAAAATTAAGAAAAAATTGAATGCTACACAAGATAGATAGAATATTTATGCAGATAAGAATAAAACATATAGAGAATTTAAAGTGGGAGAACATGTGATTTTGAAAGTGAAGCCCAAGAAGAGCTCATTAAAGTTGGGAAGTTGTACAAATCTAGCAACCAGATTCTGCGGTCCATTTGAGATATTGGACAGAATAAGGCCAATTTCATACATGCTTGCATTGCCCGCTTCTTGAATGTGCATAATGTATTTCATGTATCTTTGTCGAAAAAGTATGTACATGATCCTAACCATGTGATTGATTGGAATTTGATTCAGGTGGAACTAGAAGGAGACTTTCAGGTCCAGTCGGTGCGCATATTGGATTGAAAAGTCAAAATGCTCCAGAATCGAGTCATATAACTGGTAAAATTTCAGTGGACCTGCTACGGTCCTAAAGATTCTACTTGGGAGCATGAAGATGCCATGCAAGCAAAGTACCTGCATATTTTTGAATAATTTTGAAATTTTGATTTTTGTTTTGTATATTCACTAAGGACATTGCCAAAATAAGGGGGAGAGGAATGTGATACCTTGGTTTTGAGTCCCGAGATTAATAATGTATTTTTTTTATATTTGAAAGGGTCTGGAGTGCCTAGGAAATTTAATACTTTGAAAATTGCAGATAATAAAATGCATCACTGGCTACAAGACAGAAAAGAACAAGAGTTATAGGGGGCTATGATTCTGTGAAAGTGGGCTAAAGGGGATAAGTTTTTATATTATTATTATATTTACCCATATTGGTTTTTATTTGGAAAAACTGGTTACATGATCTTCTTGGGGGAAAGGCCATGTGGTTCTTTATTTTCATGTAAATATATAAACCCCTCTTTTGGGTTGTTTGGGGGCTCACTCTTTCATTTTGGTTGCTCATTCATTTGTTCTTGATTCATTGTTTCTCATCATTTGGTTCATTCATTATTCCTCAATTCATTCTTATTCTTCTTGGGACATGGGGATAGACTGTTGAGGAAAATAGCCATTGCTTTGTTGGCTATAATAATTACTAGTGTATTTTAGCCATGATATGGTGCATGTATGCATGCGATGCATTGGCATGTGTTAAACCTTGTTCATAGCTGTGAATCCTTAGATTCCCATCATGGAAATTTTTGACCAGATGCACTGGAGCCCTGGAAAGAAGTGGATAGCTCAAGGGATCGTGTGGCGGTGAAGGGGGTTCATTGTCTTTGGGTGGTGTAGGCTGGAGAGAAGAGAGATAACGTACGTTGGATTGTTATGTGTTGAGAAACATGTGAGAGATTGAGTGATGATTGGTTTGGGAAGTTGAGTGTTGCTATGGAACCCGTCCTTGTGGATTCATAGCCTTGGCTTAGGGGTGACCTACTGTTGAGACTTGGAACATCAATGTCTAAGGTTGGGTGGAACATTCTTGGTTTGCATCCAGTTGGTGATTGGTTTTATTAAAGATAAGTGCTCTTTGTCATGTGTTCCTATGTGTGTGTGTATTTATTTCAGCTGTGTATTAATTATTATCTCTGAGATATGTATTTTTAATGTGCCTACTTGCTCGTTATTGTTGAGCATGACATGATTAAGTATTATTTTTATGTCTAGCATGAATCTTGAGTATTGCTTGTGTGGTTATTGCATTTCTTTCATGCTTATTTATTAATTAATTGTTATCAGAATTCAAAATCAGTTCTTGAAGTGCGATTTGAGGTAGCGTGGCTAGGTATGTTACACTAATAAATACTTATTTGTTATGCTCATGATTTTGGAAAATGAATTAATAGAGAAGAAGTATGAAGTAGCATAGAAGGATACCATGTTCATTGTAGACAATAATTTGATTGATTATCTTCATTGCGTTCATTGGAACATTAGAAGAATAATTACCCCATTTTGAAGCCTAACATTTCAAATATCTTATTAATGACATGTGAAAACAAATAACAATTTTTTTGCTTCATTTTCATGGGGCTATACTTTTCATTCCACTTGAGCATCCCATACCACTCAAGAATCCAAGTCACCATGCAACACCTGTGTGACATTGCTAGTTGGGCATGGCCATCAACCACAAGTATCACTTGGACTACACCCACAGTGTCTCCACTCAGTGAACCTATGGCATAGCATGTGCATTCATTGGGTATTAAATAATAAATCTAATTTCACTCGATATTAATAAATACCTCCCAAAATCCTCGTTGAAACCCCCTCCTAATACATCTTTCGAATGAATTTTTTTTTTTTACTAGATACCCCTTTGAAAACCCCCCAATACCTATAAAACCACCCATACCCTACATTCCCCCTCCTCAAATACCTACAATATATTGAGTCTATTTTTCACGATTTTAATCCCCCCTTTATGAATGCACGTGATAAGATATTGGTCAAGAAGGTGAAGCCCTTGTGACTACACCTATCCATCATGTCCTAACCAAACCCAAGACAAGCACCTTAGAGTGTGTGAAATGTCGAAGTGTTCATTTCACCATAATCGATGTTTCATCATTGCAACCCAACGATAGGTGACCTTCAATCGCCTCCCCTGAGGTAGTCACACTTGAACAATTGACTACACAATGTAGGACCATGCTATCATCCGTCTAGTCCAACTTATGATAGTCCTCTGAAGACCATGTCCTTGGAGGAAACATGCATTCACATACCTTTAGTACACTCATAAATGATGTTTCCTTGCCATGAATAACACATTGTCCACCACATTGCTAGATTGCAATGTCCTCTTCCATTCTTCCATTGCAATGCCTCATCGGTCATTTTCCACTACTAAGATAGACTCCTTGGATCTCCTAGTCGACACCAAATGGACAAATCATCCTAACCATCTCATAAATCACCATGAGTCAGTCACTAAGGAAAACAATCATATAGACTTACCCTACACCCTTAGCCATGTTTTCGCAGCATACTGTACATCATGCCACTTCCATTGGCACCTCAAGTAGGGTCCTTACATTCTAGCCAACTTAAATTGTTAACACCCTCATCAACACAACTCTAGAACATCCTTCGATGAAAGGGGTTTTCGTGAGTGAAGAGACACTTCTACAATTTCCACATTTGAACATGGATTTGATACCATTTGTTATAGGGTTGTACTTTTAATTCCACTCGAGCATCCCATACCACTTAAGAAGACTAGTCGCCACGTAGCACTAGCGTGACCTTACTAGTTGGGTATGGCCATCAACTGCAAGTATCACTCGTGTTAGCACATAGGATGTATAGGGGTGTACACAGGTTCCTTATGTCATATTTAACCGTTTGAGGGTCAAATCATGTATCAAGTTAACCTACGGCAAACTCACTTGAAAGTTCACAACGAATCAAGAAAGTACCTCATGCACTAATCACATATCATTATGCTTTGGAAACATGGCAAGGGGTATCTTATTGTTTTTAGTGATTGTAACAGGTTCTAAAAGGTTTCCGAGATTGTTGTGCAATTTTTAAAAGTTGAAATAATTTTTTAATGTAAAAATGCACCTACAGGAAAGTTCGCAGTATGTGTTGTCAAAGGCGCTGCGAACTGGTAGTTTTAGGACAATTTGTAGTGAGTTAGTACACAATAGAGTCATTTTTTCATCATAAATTTTAAATTTCGATCTGGGTTCTTCTGAAATTTTCTGTGGAGATGAATCATTATATTATTGACTTGCTGACCAAAAGTCAATCTGACCCAGTTCCTCATTTGGGAGAAAAGTTGAAATCATCACCTACAGGAAAGTTTGTAGCGCGTGCTGTCACAGACACTGCAAACTCTAACAATTTGATAAATCCGAGTTGTAGGAGGGTTGCCACCTGTTTGAGGGGGTTCGAATGGTTTCCTAGGAGGTAGTTGGACATGAGGGACATGTGTTCCATCACCAGATCAAACAACATGACCCGTTTCAAAAGGAATTTATCACAATAGACAAGATCCAAAAAAATATGAGCTAGGTGGATTTTCTATTTCACCTTGTTGTAACAACTCCTAGAAAAAAGGGAATGATATACTATAGATAACAGTTGTTTTGTTGAGGAATAATTTCAGTTCATGATCCAAGAGAGGAGAGAGCTTGATGATAAGTTTATCTTCTTATTTGTAAGCTCGAGGGCCTATTTGTAATCACATTTTCTGCCATTAAATATTCATGAGAGTTGCTTATCATATTGTATTCTTTGTTTTCCATTTATTTTGTCATCCTCTTGCGTGAATATATTGTAGGTATTGAAGATCAATGGATGTCCATGGGTAGGAGAATTCATGAGTTGCAAATGATTTGCAGTGATTACCTCCTTTCATGATTTCTGTTCAAGTATTCTTTTAATTCATTTTGCAGAGAGGATCACTGCTTGATGAATATTCTGCTTAGTTTCATCTACTCCATTCTTTTGTTCATCGTTATATAAAACCTTTATCTGGTATACAATTTGATTTCCTTTGATCTGTAGGATGTTATGACTCCATTCCCAATGGAATGCCTTTGCAGACAATTTGCTACCCTCTCCCTTTCTTAATCAGTCTTGCTAATCCACTTGCTGAGATTTCTGTGGTGAGGAGTGTTTTTAGGCGAAATCGAAAAAACCACAGTACTATCAACTCAAGTATAAACATGTTTTAATCATTTATATTCTGATGGGTACTGGGCTTATTCTTAAAGAAGTCTAAGAACAACTCATGGTGCTAACAACTCAGACTAAGCCTAATCAATATGTCTTGACCAAACCAAGCTGGGGATCTTAGAGTGTGTAGAATGTCGAAGTGCTCGTTTCACCATAGGCTATGTTGCGTCATTTCCTCCCAACTATAGGAAACCTTATAGCACCTCCCCCAAGCCAATCACGATTGATTAGTTGACTACCCAATGTAGGACCATGTTGACATCCATCTAGGTCAACTCATGATAGTCCTTTGAATATTATGTCCCTGGTGGAAATAAGCATTCTTATACCTTCAGTACACTCATCAATGATGTTTCCTTTCTATGAATAACACACCATCCACCTCATTTCCAAATCCCTTCGATGACCTTGCATTACAATGCCTCGTCACTCATCAACCCCTACTAGGCTAGAAATCCATGGTCGTCCTAGTCCACACCAAACTAGTACACCATCCTAACCATTTCATGAATAATTGTGAGCTGGTCACCAAGGCTATCAAACATATAGATTTGTCATGCACCCTTAGCCAAGTTTTTCCAAATGCACCCTCCATCATGCCATTTCTAGTGGCACCTCAAGTAGGATCCTTACCTTCAGGTTCTAGTGCATGCTTAGATGATGGCACCCACACAAAAAAAGTTTCATATGATGAAGATAACAAGATATATATAGTCAATTTGTTGTTAGCTCAATATGCAACAATGGGCTTCCAACCACTAGACACTTTAGTTCTAATATTAGTTCGAGTATCTTACACATTTATTTATTAATTGCAAATGAGTTCTTATCTAATGATATAATTATCTTAGTTTTGACTCCTTACACCAACTTCCAATGATGTAGGTTGTGAATTACAATGAAGAGTTGGCCATTTTAACATGTTGGCCATTTCATTTTTGGTATATGAAGTATGTTCAAAGTATCACTTTGAGTACCACAATGACATTGGATGAAGTGAGACAATGCTTCATCAGAGTTCAAAAATGAAAAAACCTAATAATGGATTGCACTGAATAGAAAGACACCAAACATATTGTGGAAGAGAGCATTTAGGATTACATCCAAATATTTTATACAATTATTTAACAATTTGTGGCATTCTCTTACTACACAACCAATAAATATGTCATTTTTTAAAAAATAATTTGGAAATAAATGACCATGCACCAAAACAAAATTTAAGGAAAATCTAGAAATAAACATCAATGCAAAGTATACACAATTGTCTTAGAGGGAATTCATTTTAACCTTTGGAGAAAAACTACAAGGAGATTGAGTCCTCATTTTTTTTGTTGGGTTTTCCCACATAAGTTTCTTAGGAAACATCTTGTATTCAATTTGATAATGGTGTGCTCTAATTTTATTAGTGAAACTTTTCCATTATATGTGTTAATTTTAATATTTTAAATGCTATACATTTAATATTACATTTTTAATCATAAGCAATCATTGCATAACAAAGTATAACCTCACAATATTGTATTAGTATTTGAAATCTATTATTATACCATGTCCATTGAAATATCCATAATAATTTACAAATCATTGACTTATTCACTATTTTATTGTATTAGTATTTGAAATCTATTATTATACCATGTCCATTGAAATATCCATAATAATTTACAAATCATTGACTTATTCACTATTTAATTTATTTAGATGCACCAACCTTCACTTTATACATTCCCCAAACCTCTATCTCAATTATATTGAAATTTTCCAAATGTACTACTTTACATTATATATAAAATTCTCTTTACACACATTCCTAAAAAAAAAATGTTATTAAAAAACAATTAATAGCTATTTTCTTTAAGACTCCCACTCAATAGATTAAATGGTAACATAATTTATAAATTTCCAATGTTGCAGCAATAATCCAATAGAGGGTATCAAGATCACATTGTTGTCTTGCACTTACACATCAATGACTCCAAGAGATATGCATGCCCACTAACAATGTTGGAACACACAACAATAAAACAGACACCCAATATTCGTACAAGTCCACTTGCCAGATTGAGACAAACATCCAACTCACTCTGAAATGCTGGTCAAATATGTGAAGATAACATTGCTTGGTAGACATTCTGAATCCACAGTCAATTCAAACAGGATCTCAATGCAATTTTGTTCATTCCAGAGGATCGAATTACACATTAGGTCTCTAACTTGAAGAACAGGTTACAGATTAGAAAGCTTTTGACATGAGAAAGATACAGATCTCCAATATTAAAGAGACGATAGCAAATGGGAGAAGGATCATCCATCTAACAATTTGGAATGGGCGGATAATCACAAGTTTTAACATAAATTTTGGCCAATTCCATAGATCTCCACAAAAAGTTTTACTCAACTCCTTGGCTTGTCTGTTAAGTCTACCACTTTCAACATTAGATTCTTCAATTCTCTTTTGCACTTCAAGCAAACACTTAGTAATGTCTAATTCCTCCTGCAGCATTTCATTATGTTGTTTAAGTGAATTTTCTGATAATTCATATTGCTGAATTAAATCTGAGTGTTGTTTGACAGCTTCATTCAACTTTTTTTGAAGGCAATTAATTTTCTTTTCCTTTGTTGCATTTTCGATAATCAAAGCTTCCAACCTCTTTGCATTGCTCGAGGACACAGCTTTCAGCAACTGCCTCTCCTCATCCATGCAAACAAGTGCAACGTTATACTCCATCAACTGAGCCTTCGAGAACTCGACTTCAGTCATTAGTTCACTATTCTTCTGGCTCAATGATGCCCTTTCACTTGCCATCAACTCAAGGTCTGTTTGCAGCTTCGCAATAATGTCTTCCAAATTTCTCTTTTCAGTATTCCATAAATACCAGTTTTCATGTAATTTTCCAAGCGATTCCTTAGAACATGCCTTGGATTCATTCAACTCTAATTCTAATTCATTCAACTGGGCTTTCAAGGACTCTGCTTCAGTGCCAAGCTCTGCATTTTTAATGCTCAGCAATTCCCTTTCACTATCCATCAAATCTAGCTTTGTTAAAAACTCTTCAACAATGCATTGCAAATTACTGTTTTCAGCTTCCCAAAGAACATAGCCTTCTTCATATTTTCTGAGCAATTCCTGAAACTTTCCCTTGGATTCATTCAATTCAGATTCCAAATCAATCTTTTCTGTTTTGCATTGATGTAGAGTACTCTCATTTTGGTCCCTCTCATTTTCCATGCAAACCAATTTTGCATTACACTCATTCAACTGGGACTTCAAGGACTCCATTTCAGAGCTCAGGTCTCCATTTTTTCGCCTCAGTAACCCTCTTTCAGTAGCCATCATCTCAAGGTTGGTTTGCATTTCTGCAAGAGTGCCTTCCAAATTTCTCTTTTCAGCATCCCACAAATGGCGATCTTCTTCAGTTTTTTCATCTAATTCCTTGGTCCTGGCCATGAATTTATTTACCTCAGATTCCAACTCATTCATTTCTGCTCTACATTGGAGCAAAACCCTCTCATTCTCCACATAAGTCACCGATAAAGAAGCCTTTTCTTCTCGTGAGCTCTTGAGTTCTTCAACAAGGCGTTGATTGAGTACCCGCAAATTGGATATCTCATCTTTGAATATCTGAAAATCTGTGCCTTCTCGTGCAGTTGCTTCGGCATTTTTTAAGCTGGAAGGTCTTCTCCGTTCCTGCCTACGGCTGCAGCCTCGGCCTCCATTCATCTTGTTCGACATTCAAGCAGAGAGTAATATATTAGAGAGTTAGTTTCTGGAGTGCTGTGGAAGCGTAGCGAGTAATACAAGAAGAGGTTCGTGAAATAACTTCAGACAGAGTGCACTTTCAGAATAATTGCGCCTCTCATCTAATCCAAGGATAAGATAATGTGTTTGTTTTAGGAGAGTATGCATATAAATAAATAAGTAATCAATCCATCCCACAACCAATAGACGGGTATGAGAGCCGACCAACTCCATTAAACAACACTCAAACGTTATTTGACCGGGTAGCCTGTGCAATTGAATTCAAAAACATTGTTTTACAGGGTAACGGTGGCTTGTTGGGTCAGTGAAAGTAGAGAGTTGATATTGCACTTGCATTGTTCAACTCTCGGACCATGAAAATTCATCAATGGCTTATATTTCCATTGTCACAATCAAATGGTGGTTCTTATTCTCACCTTGCCATTAGGTAGGTTTTCATGATGGTTCTTATTCTCACCTTGCCATTAGGTAGAAACTAGGTAGGTTTCTAGGAGCTTTGCTTAATTTTTTTTTTTTGAAGCGTAAATGGTTTTTAGGCAATGCAACAAATGGTGGCTCTCTTCCACAAATGGTCTAATTTTTGCTTCCAAGTAACTTTTGTCACATCCAACTAGATTTCCTTCGGGAGGTCTTCAACGTTCTTGTTATATGGTGGGAAGTGAAATGAAATTTACAAAGAGAATTATCAATGGTGCCCAGTAAATTAAACCCCAAAATGCTATGGTGGGTTTGGGTTGTTGTACATTTAATAAAACAACGGATTATATATATATATAATTTACAACTTCCATTCTCTAATAATATTTGTGAGACTACAATTGATTCCAACACAACCTTTAGTCATCTGACATCATATACATCCCCACACTTAGCATCTACCCCATAAATTGATGGTATGATGAGAAGTGAAAAATCATGCATAGGCATATCCACTCCATTCTATCTCACATCCCCATGCATACCATTTTCTCTATTGTTATTATGGGCACCTCCTTTCTCATAAGAGGTAGGGATTTATTGTTATTAGAAAATAAAGGATTGTCGAAGCTCTCCATTATTCATGATATAAAGCCTTTTGAAATGCCCTCATTCTAGTAAGCAAGACACTATAACAAATGATACTAATAATCAATCATTGTTCTCACCTACCACCTCACTATATGATGTACCTAGACATCACACATTTAATATCCCCTCCTCTCTCCCTTTATGTTACGTATTTTACTTGGAGACATCGAAAGAGTGACCAAGATTATGAGAACTACAAAAGTTGTAGAATAAGAATATTTTTAAGTACTATCCCTAAAATATGGTTTTATTTCTCTAATTTGTTTAATCATTTTTTTTTATGTTTTCTTTATTCATGGTCCCATCATATCACCCATACCATTTTCAAATTGGGGAATACATCCAACTCAAATATTTTCAAAAGCATCATGACTACATACTTTAGTGAAGCTCTATCCTACAATGTTTAGCAGATGGCCTTCATACTATCTTGATAGAAGGAGTGTCTTTGAGCTAGAGGACAAGTAGGTTTCCAATGGGAGTTGCAAAGTACTAACCATAACCTCACTCTTTTGTATTTCATTGAGTATTTCATTGAGGAGACTTCACACTATTATTTCATCTCTTGTATTTTATTTCTTTGTTGAATTTCATAATGTCTTTGTATCTTATCCAAGTGGATATCGGTGGCCACCCACCTCTTCCACTAAATCATGATGGTTCCCCATTTGGAAATACTTTTTTTCTCTAGTTTTTTAGGTCTTGATCTTTTGACAATTTTTTTAGGCTCTAAACAATGTTTTTTTCCTTGTGACGAATTGGGATTGCCATGGCATGTCCAATCATTGACCAAAATTATTCTTCTCATCAAGAGATATTTCCAAGGGGATATTTTGCACCCCAAACAAAGTCTGTATGTGGAAGTTGTGTCCCTAGGAAGTTGATGTATAAAATAGACTCCTGGGGGCCGACATTCCTTTTGGCCACCTCATCTCCTAGGATTACAATGTTTAATCTTTAGGGATTTATCCCCCTAGGATTTAGTAATTTATGTTAAAAGGTCATTTTTGGGCCTCTTGTAATGGGCATATTGCACATGAGTGTAACTGAGAACTCTCTCTTCATAGATAAGTGACCACCATTCTAGCTAGTTTGTATTGCTTTTCATTTCAAAGTCTTTTACTATTTGATTCATTAATAGAATTTTCTTCTCACTTTATTACTTTTCTCTCTGCAATATTTCTCTATGTGTGTGTGTATCCATTCATATTTATGGATTTCATTTCAATCTCTGCAAAATCCATATTAGTGGTATCAAATCTATCTTCACTTTGTTGTTTATTGTTTCATGTCTCCAACGAGGTTTGGGTATATAGATTTGGATATAGAACTAGTTTTGCTTGGGGAAGACCACTCTTACTTTCCCAAGCGGCCTTGATCCGGATTTAGGAGAGGAACGAACTGATTAATAAACTGAATACAATAAACATAGAGATATGAAGAACAACACATATATCTAGTGAACAATATCTTCTATTGAATAAATGAAATAGACTGGAACTGTAAAACTGCAGAACGGAAACACTTGCTTGAATGGTGGTATCTATCTCTGAGAAGAAATGTGGTTGCTACGCGCATCCATCTGAGCAACATGATTACAATGAGGCTCTAGAGGAATTTTTAATATTACTCACGAATTCCAAAACCCTAGACATCCAAAAACCTAACCCTAGAAGATGAAACGCCAAAAGTTATGTGGGCCCCTATGGGTAAGTTGGTACCTCAACTTATCAGGGTCGTAACTATTTCATACGACCTCTGTTTTAGGTGCGTGATAGCCCATTGGAAAGGTCTTTTAGAGAACTACATTACGCCATCAAACTTTGACTAAGTCTATAGTTTGACTGTGGCGAGCCAAAAAAACATTGTTTAGGAACCCAAAACGGCCCTGGAAGTACATCAAGATGTGCTGACATGAAAACATACAAAATAATCCAGTTGGATTAGGTGGGAGGCCACCAGTATCCACATGGAAGATGTGTAGGGCTTCAGACAACCTCGGAAGTGTAGAACCCACAATTACAAAGAAGTACAGAAGAACGTGTTGAACTAAAAACTATCAAGAGGAGCTAGTTGGAATAGGTGGGTGGCCACCAATATCCACCTGGACTAGTCCTCCCCCCTTAGGAAGAAATGATCTCCATTGTGTTGAGTTCCCCCATCAGGTGAGGAAAATTCTGCTGAATTTGGCCCCTGGTGAGCCACTTTCCTTGGTGGAGGAGTTGCCCTGCCTTGACAACCCGATAAAGATGGATTCTCTACTGGCGAGTGCCCTTGACCTGTGTGTCCACTATATGATCAGTGGATGCATGTTCCATGTAGTCAGGGTTGAGCTCTATTGGTGTCAGTTGTTCTGCGATCTCCGAGGTGTCCAATAATGGTGGAAAATATGGCTGAAGGAGGTCCACATTGAACACTTTGTGCAAGCTAAGGAAGGGTGGAGTGTTGAGCTCAAAATAATTTCTACCCACAACCTTGGTGATGGTGTAAGGCCCATAGTGAAGTGGGTGGAGCTTCCGATGGGGCCCTATAAGACACTTCTTCTGCAAATGTAACCAGACCTTGTCTCCAACCTGAAACAGGTGTAGTACCGTATGTTGATCATGGCACTGCTTGTACTTATCATTGGCTTTCTGCAAAATCTCATGGACCTATTGGCGGATGTGTTGAATCTTCTCAATGAATATGTTGGCTTTGTCAGTCTCAGACTGAACATGGGAAGAGTTTGTCTGTGTGGTTGCAAGAGGTAGTGCAACATCAATGGGACCCAAGGGTTGGAATCCTAGTCCCACCTGAAATGGGCTATGGCCAGTGGAGCTATGGAGAGCCATGTTGTAACTATGATGAACATAGGGGAGACTCTCATCCCATGTACACAAATTCTTAGAGTTGTACATGCACATGATGTGAAAAATAATTCGATTGACGACCTCTTTTTGACCATTTGTTTGGGGGTGGAAAGCAATGGATTTAGTGAGCTTGGTGTCCAACAGTGACCAAAGACTCGACCAAAATGTGTTGAGGAACCTTCTGTCTCGGTCAGAGATGATAGTCTGTGGTATCCCAAAGTGGACCCACACTCGCTCGAAGAAGAGCTTGGAAGTATCTGTCGCAATGATGTTCTTCTTGTAGGTTGTGAGGATGGCCATCTTAGAAAATTGATCAATGACCATAGATACACAATCATTTCCTTGCTTGGTGGACGAAAGGCCAGACATGTAATCCATCGAGATGGATTCCCAAGGCTTCTCGGGGGTAGGAAGAGGGGTGTATAATCCTTGCTTCTTGATGGTTGGGTTGGAAATGACACATGCAATGCAAGATCTGATATACTTGCTGACGTCCTGTCGAAGTTTTTTCCAGTAAAATGTTTCTTGAGAACGGTCACAATTTTCTTTATACCAAAATGTCCTACGATCCAACTATAGTGGGCTTCCCAAATCATCTTTGCACGATCCCTTGCAGGAACACAAAGATGGCCCAGATGGCATAACAACCTGTCCTGAATGTGAAAATCGGTGACAGCAACGCTTGTACCCAAGACTTGATAGGTGGTGGAAAAGTCCAGATATTGCTGATAAAGATGGGCCCACTCAGATGCCTCATGTCCACAGGAATGGAGCACAGTGGTGAGTGTAGCCATGGGAGGTCGACTGAGGCAATCAACAACACGATTTGTGCTCCCTGTCTTATACTTGATGTTGAGATGGAACTGCTACATGTAGGTTGACCACTTATGATGGAATTCATTCTACAACTTCCCTTGTGTCTGTATGAACTGCAATGACTTGTGATGAGTGTGGATGATCGTCTCCTTTCCTAAAATGTAATGTTTCCATTGACAATAGGCTAGTACAATGGAATGCATTTCCTTGTCACGGGTGGGGTATTTCCATACAATATCTGAAAGTGTCTCACTATGGTATGCCACTGGATGACCATGTCGAGTGAGAACTGTGCCTACCTCATAGTGAGATGCATCAATCTCAATCTCGAACAATTGTTGCAGATCGAGCAAGGAGAGTACTGGAGTTGCGCACAAGTGATGCTTCAGATCATCAAATGCTCATTGTTGTTCCTTCCCCCATACACAATTTCCCCTGCCACCACCCTTGGTCACGTGGCTGAGGGCCCATGCAATATGGGAGAATCCCAACACAAACCGTGGGTAGAAGTTGTCCAATCCTAAGAAGCTCCGAAGCTTGGTCAGTGTGATCGGGGTTGGCTAGTCACAGATGATTTGGATCTTAGCGGGATCAACATGTACCCCATGCTCATCAACAATCTAGCCCATGTATTGGACCATGTTCATGCCAAAGGAACATTTTTTGCAAGTTGGCATACAAATTTTTTTATCGTAGAGTGTTCAAAACCTATTGAATATGCCGCATGGGATCCTCCCAAGTTCTACTGAAGATGAGGATGCCATCCAAATATACGACCAAAAATGAGTTGGTGAAGGGTCTCAATACATCATCCATCAACCTCATGAAAGTGGCGGGTTCATTTGTTAATCCAAATGGCATGACCAACCATTCAAAGAGACTTTCTTTAGATTTGAAAGTTGTCTTCCATACATTGATTGGTTCGATGGGACCCTGGTGGTAGTTAGAATTTAGGTCAATCTTGCTTAAGAACTTTTCCCCCTTGAGTTGGTCAAAAAGGTCATCAATCCCAGGAATTGGGTGACTCTGATTTTGTTTAATGATATGTAATCAATGCAGAGTCGCCAGGTCCCGTCCTTCTTCTGCACCAATACAATCGGGATTCCGCAAGGGGAGGAGCTAGGTATGATGTGCCCCTTTTGAAGAAGCTCTTGGATATGATGCTTGATTTAGTCATTTTCCATCAGCGAGCTATGATATACTATTGCATTAGGAAGAGGTGCAACGAGGGTTAGATCAATTGGATGCTTGACTTGGCAGTGCGTTGGTACCCCGGTGGGTGAGGAGAAGATGTCTCAGTATTCTTCCACGATCCCGTCCACTTACTTTTGCTACAAAGAGAGGCTCTATGTAGAGGCCAAGGATGTGGCGATGAAATTCTTATTACTCTGAGCACGGATCACAAAGAAGACGAACTTCCTAGTCCGTGAAATGACCTTACTGCATTGCTTAGCGTAGATTAAAGAAATAGTGGTAGGCGGAGCTACCTCTGGTATCTTGTACAATTGTCTACCCAAAGTAATAATAACACTATGAGGTCTAGACTCATACACAACATGGCGCTTCCACAAATATGGTTGTACTAAAAGAACATCACAAACTTCAATGGGAGCAATATCACACAATACCTCATCTTTGAAATGCTTGATGTAGTAGGGCATGCGACATTGTTGGCTGACACAAAGATCTCTTCCTTGGCAAAGCCAACTGATGGTGTAGGGTTGCAGGTGTGGTGTCATTGGCAGGTCCAACATCTTGACGACCTCTACTGAGATTAGGTTCTTTTGATTGTCGCTATCGATAATGAAATGAAGTAGAGCCCCCTTTACCCACATCTGTGAGTGAAATAGGTGCTCCCCTTCCTATGGTTCTTCTGGTTCGCTTGGCTATACTTTGGTGGTAGCGATAGTGGCACTGGGTTCAACATCGATTATCTGCTTCCCTCCTTCTGGATTTGGTTCAGAATCAGAATCAACCTCTGACTCGGAAGCCTTCAACTCGACCACGACTGACTGCTTGGAGCGACATTCTTTGGTGTTGTGCCAAGGGATTTTATGGTAGTTACACCATTTTCTCGTGTCCTTCTTCGTCTTCGCATTTCCCTTCTTGTGTTGCGGCTTGTACTGGTTGTCCTGAGAGTGGACATCTTTACTTTGTCCCTTGTTGTGTGGGTTGGGGCCACCTTTTCCCTATTTTGGCTGTGAGGAGTTTGTAGATCCAAACTCTCACCTCTTCTACTTAAATTTCTGCTCGATCTTAACAACATATCTATAAGTCGTACCCAACGAGGTGATATCTAGAAAATCCATTTCTATTTGAATGTACCTATGCAAACGACCACGATATTTGAGCACCAGATGTTGCTCATAGTATTTGATACCTAATTTGGTGCGTTGGGTATGGAAAATATTGGTGAAATTTGGTACTGTCTGGTCCCTTTCTTGATGCAGGGTGGTCCATCTAGTGTACTAGTCCTCATAGCTTCCAACAGGGTAGTATTCTTCTTTAATGGCATAATGAAAGGAATCCCATGTAGGGGAAACCATGAATATTGTAGATTCCTCTATGGCCCTTTGATCAGAGTAAGTGTCCCACTAGTCCTTAACATGGGGGACGACCTTGAGGAGTGCAAAAGTGATTTTTTCCCTATCGAAAAAATTGTGGACTAAAAAATACCCTTCGAGCAGATTCAACCATTTATCTACAACATCCGCATCTATCAGTCCTTCAAATAATGGAATATCAAAATTTACCTGTACCTTGAAGGGGGTTGCATCCCTGCTTGATGAAGATGCTTCTCTTGTGGGTAGCCTCTGAAGGATCTACACAAATTTTTCCATCATTTCATTCCTTTGTCGCTCAAGGGCTTCCTCGAGCAACATTTTAAAAGGATCACTCACTCCATAATCTTTCTTTTCGTCTCCCATGGGTTGTTTTCGGGCTCGATGCGACCGATATTGCAACAGATCGATTGGTTCGAGTCCCAACTTCTTGTACCCAGATCTTGTCGGGGACATGCACGAAGAAAAATAAATGAAGAGAAGACCGCTATGATACCACTGATACGGATTTAGGAGTGGAACGAACTGATTAAAAAAATGAATACAATAAACACAGAGATATGAAGAACAACATAGATATCCAGTGAACAATATCTTCTATTGAATAAATGAAATAGGTCGAAACTGTAAAACTACATAACTGAAACACTTGCTCGAAGGGTGGTAGCTATCTATGAGAAGAGATGTGGTTGCTATGTGCATCCGTCTGAGAAGAATGATTACAATGAGGCTCCATAGGCCTTTTTGATATTACTCATGAATTCCAAAACCCTATAGATCCAAAAACCTAACCCTAGGAGATGAAACACCAAAAGTTATGTGGGCCCCTATGGGTAAGTTGGTACCTCAACTTCTCGGGTTCGTAACTTTTGCATACGACCTTTGTTTTAGGCGCGTGATAACCCGTTGGAAAGGTATTTTAGATAACTATGCATTACGATGTCAAACTCTAACTCCATCTACAATTTGACTGTGGCAAGCCAAAAAAACATTGTTTAGGGACCCAAAACGGCCCTAGAAGTACATCAAGATGTGATGATATGAAAACATATAAAATAAGCTAGTAGGATTAGGTGGGAGGCCACTAGTATCCACCCGAAAGATGTGTAGGGATTCAGATATCCCTGGAAGATTAGAACCCACATTTACAAAGAAGTACAAAAGAACGTGCTAAACTAAAAACTAACAAGAGGAGCCAGTTGGAATAGGTGGGTGGCCACCAATATCCACTTGGATCAGGCCTCCCATGATTGATGAAAATAGAGACGATGGAGCAAGAGATCTTGTCAACTTTTTTCTTGAGAAATACCTTTTGCAATAGAGAAACGAGATGATGGATAATTTTTTCCATATCCTTCAATGACTGTCAATGATGACCGAGACACCTTCAACAAGAACCTATTTTGGAGGTGCGACACCCTTCAAGGTATAAGTTAAGTTTGACATTCCTTTATTTGAAGCAAGGATAGATGTGGATGCTTTGGAGAAATGGTTAAATCTATTAGAGGGTTATTACTATGTTCAAAAAAATTTGGACATTAAAAAGATCACATTTATGCTCCTTAAGGCCCTTCCCCATGTCAAACATTGGTGGGAAAGTTACTAAGAGAGACATGATGGAGATGAGCCTACAACATTTAGGACATTTAGGATAGAACCCACTTGGGTGGATTTTTTTGATGCCCTCAAGGAATAATTCTACCATGTTGGAAACTATGATGACCAATACATGAGATGGACAACTTTGCATCAAGAGAGAGACTAGATGGTGTTGGAGTATGATGATATCTTTCATGCCTTGCGCTCAAAGATGGGTATTAGAGACTCCAAGTGTCACCTAGTGTTGAATTACTGCAAAGACCTACAGATGTACATCCAAATGGAAATAGATTTATTGGACATATCCTCAATGGGAGTCGCTTATCGATATGTTATCAAAATCGAGAAGAGATTTAAGTAGAGTAATAAGCGAGAGTTTAGGTCTACAAATAAATCTCAACAGAAGCACGATAAATGTGTCCCTGGCTCATAGAACAGAGGATAGAGTAAGGATAGTTATCCTCAAGATAACTAGTCCAAGATCTAGGAAAATAAAGGTAACAAGAAGTCAAAGAAGGACACTACAAAGTGGTGTGAGTTTCACAAAATCCCCTAGAATAATACTAATGAATGTCACTCAAAACAATCATTGTTGACTGAGCTAAAATAAAAAGAATTGGGCTTTGGCTCAAACTTTGATTTAGAGTGGGATAGGGGAAAGTAGATCATTGATATAGAACCTAGTTCTACCATCGCAACTGAAAATATCCATTCAGAAGAGTCAAAGGAGCCTAAGGAGGGAGATCACCTCTTCCATTCATAAATGTGGGTGAAGGTGACTCCACTACATTTCATTGTTAACAATAGTATCCGGAATCATCTGATCTCAATCAAGGACATCAATTTGACAACAATGCCACACCCCCAACCATACACCATCGGTTGGTTGAGCCAGGGATGAGACATTCTTGTTAGCCAACAATGTCACTTATCCTACAACATCAATTCCTTCAAATATGAGGCACGATATGATGTTACCTCACTTGAAGTTCGTGATGTTCTTTTAGGACAACCCTAATGTGGAAACATTGTATTGTTTATGCGTCCAAGCCTTGTAGTGTAATTGTTACAATATATTTAATTGAAGTTAGTTCCTCCAAGCTATTGTTGTCATATAGAAAATTAACATAAGTAATATTTTTGGATTTAATCACCATAACATTTCTTATGTTAGTGTTAATAGTGATACCCATACTATAGCAAAAATCATTGAGAGTTTTTAATTGCTTCTCATGATCATAGATACTCCTTGCCATAAGAACAATATAACAATGTAGAAATGAAGGATGATAACTATACCAGATAGATTTTGGTTGACACAACCTACTTCTTTCAAACAAGCCTCTAACTTGTCAATATATATGCCAAAAAGGGTAAGGGACGTGGGAAAACCTCACTTAACTCCTATATTAAAATTAATTTATTTTGACCTACCCTAAGTGTTCCTAAACTTGACAATAATTGTCTTATACAACCTTATAGAATAAACTCTCAATTTGCAAGGAACTTTTCTCTCTTCTAATCTATTCTAATGGCCAGTTCTGGCCACTATGTCAATTTTTTCTTTAAATTAAATGAAACAACATAGGAGTTTGTTTTTATATTGTGACACTCTTTTATAATGATCCTAAGCATAGAAAGACACTCCACACTTGAATGATAGCTCCTAAATCTAACCTCTCATTTAGCTCTTTTTTCATGGCCTTCTAGCCGTAAACTGATATTCTTTTCCAAAATAATTCCATATAACTTGGATAAAATGGAGCTAATCATAATGGTCCTATAATTAGAGGGATTGTTTTTATCCCCAGTTTTAAAAATAGGTAAAATGAGGCATTGATCTTGGGTTTAGAGAAGCCTTGCTTGAGTGCTAAATTGAGGGATGAGGATAGGCCCTCCAAATTTTGATATTTCTGCTTGGTATCCTTTGATGTCCTTAGMTTTCCCTTTTGTGAGCCACTTAACCCCAAACTCKATGTATTGTATATAAAMGAAATTCTCCCTCTATAGAAAGGGTTTGAATGTTGTCCACAACATTAGGGGATTTTTAAATATTTTYAAGKTAGAAATTCTAATCCCTAGWGGGAATCATATTGTTTTTTTAAGTTTTACTAGTTGAAATTACCTAGAGAATTGCTTAGGATCTAGCTTAGAGAGGTTTATATGGTACCTATCTTTCGTTTTAATTAGGGCTAGGTACTTAATTATCTTGCCATGTTTTAAGGGCTAGTTGTAAGCATCTCTAATTATCTCTAATTACTTTTCTAGAAATCTTGCACTCTTTATCATACCAATACCAAGGTCGTAGTCTAATTGTTCTAAGTTTTGGCTCTTTTCTGAGGATATTCTTTGTTTAATTTCACGAGACAAGAAATTGTTGAATCTGCAGATTTGAGTGGTTAATTTTGTATAATACCAGTTCCACAAAGGTTTTTTAGAATCCAATTCTGCATTCATAAATGCAATTTAAAAAACATAAATTTGTGATTTCATGCATATTTATGTCACCAGATTTATGTGAGAAAAGCCAAAATGTAGAATAACTAGACAAAACCCATACCAAGTGTTGATTGTTCTATTTTCCTTTTCATAGTAGAAATACCTTGTTTCTCAACACTTTTTTATTAAAAAAAATAAAATTAATAATATCTCATCACATTATTATATTACAAATCATACAAATTAATTTTACACATCAAACTAAGATAACTATATAAAAAAATAAATTTTAAAAACAAAAAAAAAAAAATAGATGATGATGATTGTTATTATTATTAAGTGTGTTTTTCTTATATAAATATCCTTTCATAAAAATAAAATTAATCACTCAATATGTTTTTCTTAATATCACAATTGTATTAAATCAATTCATCTAATCATCATAAACTGATTTTAATTTAATATTCATTTTAAATAAAAATGTATGATAAATTTTTTTTTAATTTACTAACTAATTCAAAAGTATTTCATAAAAATAAAATTAATTATTCAATATATTTTTCTTAATATCACGATCATATTATATTATATTATATGACTTCAAGTCTTCACCTCATCATCATAACACAATTTTAATTTTACAATCATTCTAATAAATTTTACCAAGTCAAAATTAAAAATTAAAAAGAAAAATTAAATTGACAATTATTCAAAAATATTATAAAAATCAAATTAATTTCCAATGTGTTTTTCTTAATATCTCAATTACGTCACGTCACCTCACCTCATCCATCACAAGATAAATTTGATAAATTTAATTTGACAATCATTTTAAATAAAAATTTTAAAACAGCTAAGAAATTTTTTAATTTATATTTAATTCAGTTTTTAATTTAATATGTTTAAGATATTAAATATTTTTAAGTGAATTTTAGTTAAATTTATAATAAATTAATTAAATCTAAATGTATTTAAATTTTGTATTAAATTTATTACATATATTTAACTATAAATAAAATAAAATGTGTGTATATCAATATTTATTAAGATTATTAATTTTAAAAATAAAATAATCAACACATTATTATTTAAATAGATTAAGATTATTAAATTTAAAATTTAAATAATCAAAATATTATTATTATTTGAATAGATTAAGATTATTAAATTTAAAATTTAAATAATCAAAATATTATTATTTAAAGTAAATTTAAATTATATTTATTAGTTATTAAATTATAATATAATTTGAATAATGAACAATAATTATATAAGAGTGAATTTTAAAATATAATATGATGATACATTACATTATATTATAATTTTATATATATTTATTATGAATTATTATTCGTAATGTTTTTTTAACACAATAATAAAATTTTAAAGAATTATAAGTAACCGCTTATTTTTTAAGGTTTCATAAACCAATTCTGTTTCTGTGTTAATAAACTTTAATCATCATCATAATAAATATTATATTAAATTTAAAATAAATATATAATATAAAATCCAAAAAATATAACATATATCAAAACTACTAAATTATAAAAGAATTTATAATTTTATATAATAAATATTATATTAAATTTAAAATAAATAAAATCCAAAAAATATAGCATATATTAAAACTACTAAATTATAAATTAATTTATAGTAAATTAATTAAAATAAAACTCATCTAAGATAGAAATAAAATTTATTTATTATATTAAATTAAAAATATAATAAAAATTGAATATAATTATATATTAAAATATTAAATTCATATCAAACTATTATTCGATATTAAAACTTTATTTGATATTATTTTTAAAGATTAACCCAAAATTAAATTAATAAACAAATCATTATTTTTAATAAACTGAAAATCGCATTAAAATCAACACATCAAATCTAAAATAAACATAATATAAAATTAAAACATATAACTTGCATTGCATCGTAATTGTTAAATCAAATAGAAATATTAAGAGTAAATTTTAAATAATAACTAGTATTTTTCAATACATTATAAATTGAAAAATATTTTACTAAATTTAAAATAAATATATAATATAATTTTTTAAATATAACATATATCACAATTATTAAATTATAAATTTATAATGAATAAATTAAATTATATATATATATATATATATATATATATATATATATATATATATATAAAGCCCTAATTAAAAGGAAAAAAATATATTATATCAATAAAAGGCAAGAGCAACTTTCACAACTATACAAGTTGGATCCTAAGAAGTTTTGGAGCCAAATTCTAAAACTCAATACTAAAAAAAATAATAGGATTCCCTTAACGTACTGGAATTCCTACCTTAAAAATCTTTATGAGTTCCCTAATGCCATGGACACCATTCCTATTGTCCCTACAAAGGAAGAATTTTTTTCTTTAGATGACATAGAGTTCAGGGTTAAGCGGCTCACAAATGGGAAAGCTAAGGACATTGAAGGCTACCAAGCTGAAATTTTTAAAATCAGAGGGCCAATCCTTATCCCTCTCATACGCAAGCTCTTCAATTTAGCAGTCAAGAAGGGCTTCCCTAAACCTTGGACGCAAAGCCTCATTGTTCTTATTTTTAAAAATGGGGATAAAAACATTCCCTCTAATTATAGGACCATTATGATTAGCCCGATTTTAGCCAAGCTTTATGGAATTATTTTGGAAAAGAAGATGAGCATTTGGCTAGAAAGTCACGATAAAAGAGCTAAAGGCCAGGTCGGGTTTAGGAGATATCATTCAACTGTGGACCATCTTGTTACTTTTAGGATCATTGCAGAGAAGTTCCACAATACTAAAACCAATCTTTTTTGTTGTTTTGTTGACTTTAGAAAAGCTTTTGACATGGTTCCTAGGAAAAACCTTTGGAATAGGTTGGAAGAGATAAAAGTGCCTCTTGAGTTGAGGGCTGCT
>ML781590.1:417202-444820 GCA_009831015.1 Picea engelmannii | reverse complement strand
TTGCAAGGGCATGACAAAAAATTGTTCTTTACCAGTAAATTTTTAACACTTATCACAAGCTCTTGTAAATTTAAAAGAATCTCTAAAAATTAAAGGCCAATAATACACCGTTCTCAATATTTTAAAGGAAATGGATTTTGCTACAAAGTGACCACCGATATGATCATTTGAATCTATTGATCCATGGATTTCTCTCAATATTTTCTGAGTTGTTATATCATTTATACATCATAACAACACCCCATCAACAGATCTTTGGAATAAAAAAATTCCCAAGATCAAATATTTAGAGGCTTCAAGGAGTAGCCTCTTGCGTTGATGATATTCTAGGTAATCAGATTACTTCTAGAATTGCAAATCATAAACAAGGTCCTTGTACCAAGTTTGTTCAATAAGATCAAGATTTTGATTTTCAATAAAACCAGTGCCAATAAGGCATTTTCATCATTTTAAGAAGAATCACTTGGTTCAAGATGTTGAGCCAAGTGAAGTGCTAAGTCTCATCCCTTGATCATTTTTGATGTTATGATCGATAAATAGTGTTCTTGAATTTTTGCAAGCCAATGCGAAAGAGTTGGCCCTTGACCAAGTTTTGAGGATCCTTGGTTAGGTTTGACCTATTTTTGGGACTTCAACAGGTTGTCGAAGGCTGAGCGCAAGACGAAGCGGAGATTGTGGGATCTCGGCCCCTTTTAGGGCCCTTTTTCGGATTCATGATTATGTAATGGGTATGGGGATGTTGTCCCATGTGTTTACCCATTCTTAGGCCTATTTTGTAATGTATAAATAAGTAGCTAGGTGATGTAAGAAGCACGAAGTGTGCTAAGTGCTAGATTTCGATCTATGTGATCGAAAGTGCTAAGTGTTGAGTGGAGATTGCTTTTGTGCATACTGTATGAGGCTTTCAGAGCTCAGTGAAAGCAAGTGTAAGAGATTGAGAAGAGGCTTAGTGTTGTAACCTAGCCCGGGGAAGGAGGATCTAGCGAGGTGTGTAGATATCCTGTCCTCTACGGAGTAGGATTTTTGTGGCTCTGTGCATGTAACTGATTGAAGAAGATAATAAAGAAGATGAAGAGTTGGTGGATGTAGCCCCAGGGTGGGGGTGAAACACATACATGCTATGTTGCTCTACTTTGTGTGATGTATTGATGTGTTAACTTGCTTAGTGCTTCGATATAGATGAATGGTAGATAGATATGTTAATGCTATGTGCTTAATAGTATGGATGAATACTAGATTTAGCCTATGTGGATGTGCTTAGTGCTTGAATATAGTAGATCTGGTTAAATATTGCAATGTTATGTAATTAGTGTTTAACTGCGTTGTAAACTAAGACTGGATATTGATTAACTATAATTGCTAAGTGCCTTGTTAAGGTGTTACAGTCACAGATCGTTGTCCCAACTAAGGTTGCAGACACTGGATTGTTGCAACCACCCTTGCCTCTACCTCAGGTGAGACTTCATCTTCTTCACAGGTGTTGCCGAAAGGGCCGGTAGTTAGTTTTTTGTTGGTGCGTTGTTATAGCATTGAAATCTGGGTCTACCTCTATGCCAACAAATGGTTTCATTTTCGGGACTGAAACTATGATTGCTAGGAGCTAAGGAAAAAGAAGCTTCGTGCGAAGATCTGACCTGAAATTGTGAAATCTTTGTGCGTAGATATGTCGCTCTAGTGCACAACATTCCACTTGACCTGTGAATATTTGTGCCAAGAAAATAAGTATGGTCTGAAGAAAAGAGGTAAGATCTGACAGCTTTGTTCTCTAAGAATGGTAAAAGTGAGAATTCTTTCTTAAAGAGGTAAGATCTGCAAGATCTGTGCTCTGATAAAGGTAAGAATAGTGAAAAATTTTAGATCTCGAAGATTTGTGCTCTGCTGAAGATAAGATTAGTGGAATTTTTTGTTTCTAAAGTATGGATCTAGGTATGTTTGATAAGATTTGTCCTAGCTTGAAAACTAGGGTACTGATAGATGAAAGACGATTTGATATGAGTAGATATGATAAAAATAGTGAAACATATGTTATACCTATGGATAGAGAGAATGTTTGGACTAAAAAATGGATGCAGGATCCTAGAAAGAATTTTTTGTAGGTTAGATATTATGATCCTAGTGCGCAGTACAGGAAAGGTTGGGGATCATTTAAAAGAAAATGAGGATTAACCCTTTGTTACAGTTGCAGAAGACCAGGACATCTGGCTAAGGAATGCCCTGGTAGAATATCTAGTTGTCTTTGTTGTAGAGCGATGGACCATGAAGTATTGGATTGCCCTAGAATGATTGCTAAGGTTGAAAGAATGAATATGAACCAAGAAAACCCTAATGCAGATCCAAAAACTGAGACTATGGAAGAACCCCAGAAAGAATCAAAGAAAGTATTGCTATAGATGAAATAAACCCTGAATCACCACCGACATATCAGCTTATTAGAGATCTTCAAAGAAAAATAGTGCATTGAAGCAAGAATAAGAGACTTCAACATTGATTGTGTTCTGGATGAGGAAACACGGGTGAATATCATGACAAAAAGAACTTGGGAACTTTTAGGGGATCCTACTATGATTCCTTCATTGGGAGGAATAAGATTATTCAGAGGAAAATTGATAACCCTATGTGGAAGACTTACCCAGATATCTATGAGTGCTCATGGAACTTCGACAGAGGAAGATTTTGAGGTTGTTAAATTTATTGAGAAAAACGCTCCATTTACTATGTTACTAGGAAAACCTTGGATCGAGAAGGACCAGACTAGAAGGAAAGAAGAAGAAGTCTTAGAGAAGAAAAAGAAAGAATTAAAAGATTTCATGACTAGGAGGATCGTGCACTTGATTGAGGAACATGAGAACATATCGAAGCTATTTAACTTGGATGTCGAAGTTGCAAGAACACAAGAATATTTGCAGAAGATTGAAGTGCCTATCCTTGAAAGAGAAGAAGTATTACCCTTGAATCTTAGGAAAGAATCTCAATAGCAGGAAGTTACTATGCCAAAAGAAGACAAGAATCAGAATGGAAAGAGGAATAACGAGATGAAGCTCACCGAAAATAAGGCTCGAAAGCTCAGCAAGAAGAGATAAAAGGTTGAAAAGTTACAGAAGGGTCCAGAGGGAACTTCGCAAAGGGAAAATTTACAAAACAGGAACTTCGACGGGATATCAGAACAACGTCACATGGCACTTCACCATAGTGAAGCAAGATAGCCATTGGGAACAGTATAACCGTTAGACCGACACCTTGAACGGGTAGAAAGGCACTTATGGTTAGACAACTCTCCATCATATTGTTGGGACCGCACCATAACAGATAGAACTGAGTTAATGGAGGCTTCTCGCCCATTGGAGAGATCCATTGCCTCATTATCTATTTATTCCTTTGAACCTTGCATCGAGAACACTTTTTCTAACCATGAATCTGAGCCCGTAGATTAGTTGATTCCACACAGTGATCATCGTGCTATCACCATCTGTCCCATTGCATTGACTAGTTACTCTTCAAATCCGAGAGATTCAACCACGAGAACATATGTTCGAATAACTTAGCGTATTCGAAGAGTCTATGAAGGAGATGCTCATTGACCTCATGAATGAAAGAGTAATTTCTATGGGTGTACAAGTGTCGTCAACGAGAGGAGTGCAAGCCTCTCCGTCGACTGCTCATGGATCTAAGCCATCCTGACCAACAACAGAGAAGAGAACCAAGCACAGAGATGACCTAGAAAATGTGAAGCTTATCCCGACCATATTGCCCGATTACATCCCACCTCTGGGCAACACGGTGAGTCAAGATTGTGTGCCAAGAGATTTGAGTACACCATGGTTATTGTGTACCTCCCGAAGTGGATACGCACAGTAAGTGAACAACAGGACAAGATCACAGCATTGAAGTTCAACAACTTCAACCTCAGAGATCGCAAGAACCATAGCATGCTCACCCCGTAAAAATAATTGACCAAGATGAAGGGGAAGAATTCGAAGATAATCCCCCAGCCATGGACGATGAACCTCGTGCAATCTATCCTGCTGAATGTAATGAAAATCCCACACTTCAAAAGGCACCAAGAAGTTAATGCCTATGTCAAGCTACTACTTTCATGTTACCATGGTGTCTACTTATGGCTCGACCACTGTATCATAGTCGATCCGACGTTTATCCATAAGATCACATGATTGAGTATGCAAGGACCTGATCTGTATGACTTATATCCGAGAAAGGCCACATATCGCACACTAGCACAGAAGATCAAGGATACATACGACGATGTTGAGAAGGGGACACGAGGCTACAAGGTAGCTTCCATCCAGAATGGCACAGTACGCCTAGCATGTCAGTTAATTGTAGGAAATCTAGTAAGGAAGAACCAACCCACATAGGTCACAGTATTTTTCGTTGACCTTACAGGGAAGTGTGTGGAAGGACTACAGATGAATTGGGTGAAGTACCTAGTTAACCAACTTGAATTGGACTGCTGCGAAGCACAGGATCAAGGCTATGAGTTCCATTTTAGCTGGCTCCTGATCCTCATCGTGTTTGTTTCTTGGGAAATGATAGAAGGTGTGACCTTCCCGGACATTGAGCCATTCAAGTCACTTTCTGCGAAGTTCACCACTCTCTGGTACTCGAGCGATATGAGAAAATAGTGGCAGTCTAACGGTTTTTTTCACACATATTACCTCTAGCTGAAGAGAGCCATCGAAGCTAAACCTCACCTGACTTTGAACACCCTATAGAGGTTCTGACCCTTGATGAATTTCCGCATAGATCGACACTTCATCTACATTACAGTGCGAGAAGACGAGCATAAGGAGGAGCTTCAGTTTTACTACAAGCTCACAGAAGAGGACCTTGAGGAGATCACTAAGGACTGGTCAACAAACCCCCTTATTCCCGTAGAACCTGTAGAGATGTTTGACCCTGATAGCCCAGAGACCATGCACAAAGAACATGATACACTTGGATCCAGCAAAAGGAAGAAGGCCGAAGGGGTCCAAGACTTAAGCAGCGCCTCAGGCAAGACTGCTTCAGTATCGCCTGACCAAGGGGGTGATGATGAAGTAGAAGAGATAAATGGAAAAGAATCTGAACAAAAACAAGGTGAAGTAACACTGCCTAGAGATGCGACTGATCCCCTGAAGAAGAGGAAGGTTTCTCCCCCGAAACCTTCTTCACGGAAGAAATCCAGAGCTGTCGTGACTAAGATGCAGACTGTACTCACTACCGATGATTTTGAATTCATCATAGCAGCCCTAAATGACACCTTGCAGGAAATCATGGAGAAACAAGAAGCCAAGTAGGAGGAAATGTATGATAGAATTGAGGTCGAACTCTGAGGGGTACAACAGACCTTTCAATCCAGTCACGTAGTTTCCACTGCGCCCCTACCATCGGGAAAACCAGAGTTGGGAGATCAGCCAGCCCAACTTCGCCGACTAGCAAATGAAACCGAAGCTTTCCTTCGTCAAGCACAAGAAGAAACAAAACAAGCCACCTAGGCCTTGAAGCAAGTGCAAGGATTACTCATAGAACAACGTTGAGTTGCAGCGCAGGAGAAGGTTTCTCTCCAGGAAAAATTGGAAGAGGAGAAAACAAAGATACAACAAGAAAAGGAACAGTTTCTTGCAAATAAACTTGAAGTGAAAGAAGCAGTCAACAAAGCACTTCTCTCTGTGACAGGCTTAAAGCCACTGGCAAAAGACCAAGTCACACATCAAGTAGAGAAGCTCACAGAAGCTATCCAGTAGCTACAACAATGAATAACATACTTAGATCTCTTCACAATGCCTAACACTCCACAAGATTTGATCCAGGTGGATATCGGTGTCCACCCACCTTTTTCGACTGGCTCAAAACAGTTTTCTCAAATTTGGCAATTTACTATTTTTAGCAGTTTTTAACTTCCGGGGCCATTTTGAGGGCCCAAACAAATGTTTTTCTAGATCTAGGTTCTGAATTATATCCAAAGTCATAATTGAGCCCCCAAAATGAATCTCCTTGACGATACCTTTCCAACAAGCTATCATACGCCTAAAACGGAGATCGTATGCAAAAGTTACGACCCCGGGAAGTTGATGTACTAACTTACCCAAACAGGTCCCACATGACTTTTGGCACTTCATCTCCTAGGGTTAGGTTTTTGGATGTCTAGGACTTTTGACATTCCTATTTATTGTAAAAATTCCTTCAGAGCCTCATTGTAATCATCTTCTTTTGAATGCGAGTAGCCGTCACATCTCTTCTCAAAGATAAGCTGCCACCATTCTAGTGAGTCTTTCACTCTATATTTTTACAGTCTCTGTACATTTCTTTCATTAATAGAAACCGTTTATTACTATATATATGTGTTTATGGTTGCATATTTGATACATTTATGTTATATTATTGAATATCTGTGATATCTTTGTGCATTTCTTTATTATATCTCCGATCTCATTTCGTGCCGAATATAATCTAGATTAGGATGTAAGGGATAAAAGAGAAGCAACTGCTCAAAGAGCAGTTGAAAGAATCAAGGGCCTCACCATGGAATGCAAGAAATTGAGTTATCGCAATGCCCAGACGTATGAGCAAATCACTAAGAATCCATAACTGAAGACACTGGAGTCACAACTCTAAGAGGCAAAGAATCAAGAAGAAATAATATAGGCGCAGTTGAAGCTCCTGTCAATTGTTGAAAGGATGAAGTGATCCCAAGAGAAGTGCACTACCCAACAGTAGGTCCACACCATTCAGAGAAAATTCATGGAAGTGACTCAGAGGCTCCAACCTATATAGGATGAGGCTTACCAACTATTCACAGAGATCGAAGGCCGAGGAGAAGAACTGGTGCAAGTCATCACTGCAACAGAACAACGCCTAGAGGGACCTGTCAATGAAGATATCATACAAGAGTTCAATGAACAGGAGGTCATGGAATAGTAACAAGTCAAAGCAGATCGAGCCAAGCTCGAGGCTTTTGAAACTGAGCTACCCAGATCATAGTGACTCTGGATGAGTCACAGGTGAGTGTTGGGGGCCTGTTGGTCCTTAACCAAGTTTTGAGGATCCTTGGTCAGGTTTGACCTATTTTTTGGACTTCGACAGGATGTCGAAGATGGAGAGAAATACAAAGCGGAGATCACAGGATCTCGACCCCTTTTAGGGCCCTTTTTGGGATTCAGGATTATGTAATGGGTATGGGGATGTCAGCCCATGGGTTTACCCATGCTTATGCCTATTTTGTAATGTATAAATAAGTAGCTAGGTGATGTAAGAAGCACGAAGTGTGCTAAGTGATAGAGTTTGATAAATGTGATCGAAAGTCCTAAGTGCTGAGTGGAGATTGATTTTGTGCATATTGTATGAGGCTCGCAGAGCTCAGTGCAAGCAAGTGTAAGAGATTGAGAAGAGGCTTAGTGTTGTAACCTAGCCCAAGGAAGGAGGATCTAGCAAGGTTCCCATATATCCTATCCTCTGCGGAGTAGGGTTTTTGTGGCTCTGTGCATGTAACTGATTGAAGAAGATAATAAACAAGACAAAGATTTGGTGGACGTAGCCCCAGGGTGGGGGTGAACCACGTACATGATGTGTTGCTCTACTTTCTGCGATGTATTGATGTGTTAACTTTCTTAGTGCTTCGATATAGATGAATGGTAGATAAATATGTTAATGTTATGTTCTTAATAGTATGGACGAATACTAGATCTGGCCTATGTGAATGTGCTTAGTTCTTGAATATAGTAGATCTGGTTAAATACTACAATGCTCTATAATTAGGGTTTAACTGTGTTGTAAACTAAGACTAGATATTGATGAACTATAACTACTAAGTGCCATGTTAAGGTGTTACAGTCACAGATCAGTGTCCCAGCTAAGGTTGCAGACACTGGAGTCCTGCAACCACCCCTGCCTCTACCTCGGGTGAGACTTCATCTGCTTCGCAGGTGTTGCCGAAAGGGCTGGTAGTTAGGGTTTTTTTAGTGCATTGTTACAGCGTTGAACCTTGGGTCTGCCCCTGTGCCAACATAATTTTTTCCTAAAAGATGAGTTTGTGAAAGTAAAAACTCGACAACAAATAAAGGGAGTTTTACCTGCATATGCTTGCCAATAATAAAGTGGTGAAATTTTTATATAGCCTTAACAAGACAAAAGTATGTTTTTCAATAAGAGAATATTTTATTTCATCATCAAATAGGCTATGGCTCATGTAAGCTACATATTGTTCATTGTCATGATCATCTTTTTGCAGAAGAACATCAAAAAATGCTTCTTCTATTGAGTTTGTATAGATAATAAAGTCTTTATCAAAATCTAATTTCGCCAAGACTAATGTGGAACTGATTTCCCTTTTAATTCCCATAGAAAAATTTTCAACATCTTCTGTCCAAAAAAAGGACTAATCTTGTTTAATTTGTTATGAATAGGCTTAACCATTACAAAAAAAATAGGAACAAATATTCTAACAAAGTTAATTCTTCCCATAAGAGATTGGATTTTTTTTTAGATGCAGGGGTTGGAAGATTTAAAATGGTGGTAACCCTCTTAGGATCAATGTTGATCCCTAAATTTTAAACAATGTGACCAAGAAATTTACCTTGGGTGACACTGAAAATAGATTTTACAAGATTTAGAGACACGAAAAAAAATTTCATCGCAAAAAGACCTTTTTAAGATGATCAAAATGATCTAATCGGTTTCTAGAATACACAGTTAAGTCATCAAGATAAATTTGAATTATCTTGTCGATTATATCATCGAAAGATATTATCATAGCTCTCTGAAAAGTGACACCTACATTAGATAAGCCAAAAGGCATCCACTGATAGGAAAAGGTGCCCCACCAAGTTGGGAACATGATTTCATATTTGTTTGTCTTTTTAACTTTGATTCGATTATAACTAGAAAAATTGTCAAGCAAGGACATCATTAGTGATCTTGCAACTTGCTGCAAAATAATTTCCATATTAGGAAGAGGAAATTTATCCTTCACAATATCTTTGTTAGGTGCACAAAAATCCACACATAAACGAATATCACCATCCTTTTTACGTACATGAACCATATTAGACACCCACTCAAAGTACTTAACCAGAAAAATTATATGAGCATTTATTAACTTTTCCACTTCTTTTCTAATGGTAGCTTCAAGAGTGGGATTAATGGGCCTTTGTTTATGCCTAATAGGTTTTTCTCCTTCCTTAATCGGAATAGCATGTTGTATGACACTAGCATCAAAACCACCAAGATCCTCATAAGACCAGGAAAAAGCATCTTTAAATTCATGGAACAAATCCATTAATTTATTATTTTCATCATCAGAACATTGAGATCCTATTTTTAAAAATGTTGGATTCTCTTGAGTATCAATGTTTACTCGAATGATATCTCCTATTTTCCATTTTGACTCCTCTTCTTTATGATCTTTATTGTTTCTAACATCACTAGTTGAGAATGAGCTTTCAAGAGGATTCAAGCATTTAGGAATTTTATTATCTTTGAGTGAATTTATTTTCTTTCGCTTATATGTCTCATTCTGAATAAAAGCACAAATGCTTTCATCGGTGGGGAAAAATTTCCATGATTCCTCATTATTAGGAAGATGAGGTCGATACAAGGATAAAAATTTGTAATCATGTCTTTGAGACAATAGTTTCCTTGTAGTAGAAGCTTCAAAAAAGTTAGCCTATCAACCATTCAATTTGGTTCCCTTTTGATGTGACTGATGTTAAAGGACATCATATTTTGAATTAAAGTCCAAACAACTTGGGTGTATCTTTTCAACAAATTGTTAGTAGGATTATAGATTTTTCTAACTAGATTAACAACAAGTTACGAGTCTCCAAAAACTGTGAGATGAACGCAACCTAGGTTGTAAGCATTTTCAATTCCTAACAACAAGGCCTTGAATTCAGTAACATTGTTTGTACAGGAAAACTCTAGTCTGTAGGAAACATTGTGAATTTTACCTACATGAGAGTATAACATAATGCATGCTCCATTACCTTCACTTGAACATGCACCATCAAATCACATATGCCACATACCATCATCGCAATCATCGGGATGTTCAAGAGGAGCATCATCTTCATCAATAAAAAATGAATACACACCCATATCTTCCTTAATATAATTTACATTGGGTTGAGGTACCTTCTCAACATATGGTGAAATTCATCCTTCCCTTAAAACAATGATATTCTTACCATTTTGGGGAATGGACATTTGTGAACCATCTAATGATAGATAACCACTAGTTCAAGCTTGCCTGTCTCTACCTAAAATAATTGAGTAATTAATAACATGCATATCAATTACTTGAATATTGAGAGTGGTTCTAATTTTTGGATGGGCACAAAGAACTAGAGTTACATCCTTAATTTCACCAATTGTTGACTGTTGTTGATTATTATAGGACAACATACTCATTGTGTTTTCATTTGTATAGGAGAGTCCTAATTCTCCCATAATAATCTTGGACATGACACTAGGGCCAGATCCACCATCTATTAAGCAACAATGAGCTATCCTAACCATTATTTTTATAGAAATATAAAAAAAACAAATTCTATAGGATTCCTAAAATTATTTACACCTCTCCTATTTACACGTGAGTCATCCCCATCAAGTTTTTCAGATATACTAGCTATTGGAGAAGTTTTACCTTCCATATAATTCTTTCGATGATGTTGTTGTTCTGGGACAATGACCATATCCAAGAGATATGCATCTGATTTTATGTTAGATGATTGATTAATAATGTTATATTTGGATGGAGAAAAGAGGCTGATGTCTCTGGAATTTGAGTTTTCATGACAACTTGAGGATTAGTGTTTTGGGAAGAGGAACTGGGAGTAAAGGTAATTTTGGGAATATTAACCTTCCCTTTATTCATGTATGATTTATTTCTTGTGTTTACTAACATCATATCTTCCTCGAGAGCCCAATCCAAGGCAACAATAGTTGTTTTAGTATTTTTTCCAAAGATTCACTCTTGTGACCTCTTCTTAACCTCACAAGTACTTTCCTCATGATTATCGTCACAAAAATACACCAATCTCTAGAGAGAATAACCTTTGGTTGATTATGAAATGAAGAATTGGTTGGTTGATTTCTCAAAACAACTTGAGAAGAAGACTTAATAGGAGATGAAGTTGAGGTGACACCTTTCCTCTCATAAGCAATCATTTGATTTCTCATATCTTGAACAAGATGCAAAACTGTAGACATATTAGTTTTATTTATAGAATCTTCCTTGGGAAAGCATGTTCTTTCCAATTGTTCTTTGTACTCTAAACAAGTTTGAAGTGTACACCCTAGGTTGGTTATATTTTTTTCCTCTAATATTTGAAAACAAGAGGAAGGAAATGCATTATAATATTGAATAAAAGCATCTTGGTTATGAGGTCGGATCAAGTGAGGGATTTGATTGCATAATTTGGTGAAATGAAGATTTAAGGACATAATTTTTTCACCATTGTTATAAACCAGATTGTTATATTCCCTTAATAAATATGTTGTATTTTTAGGTTTCCCATAAGTTTATTTAAACTAGTAAGTCAATTCATCCCATGTTGAAAATACTTTAGGAGGTAATTCAAAAAAATCAACTGCAATTTCCCCCTCTAAAGAATTGACAAATAAGTGTATTGAAGTGTCATTATCATTTCCTCCTATATTATGACATGGATTAGAAAATGCTACTAAATGTTCTTTAGTGGAAATGGTGCCATTCTCCAAGAACTTAGGCAAATTATCCTTGAATTTTGGAAGGGTGTTTGTAGCTAATGTAATATTTAAAGGCGAAGAAACATGCCATGGTGTAGCGGTCGCATCATCTTCAAACTAAAATAAGCCAAAAATTTTTATTACCTTGGCAGGTTTCATTGTAGATTGAACTAGGATTTGGTGACTGAAAATACTTCCAATTATTAATGAAGGAGAGGATTGTGAAGAAGAGGGTGAACTAGTACTAGAATAAGTGCCAAAAGATGTCATTTTGTGAATATTAGGAATAAGAGATAATGATGAAGTTGAAGAATCTAGTAAATATCTATGATGTTTGGATATAAGATTGTTTAAAAAAACCTTATTTCTTCTTATTTTAAATATAGGATTAATCTTACAAGAAAAACCTCTTTTTCTTCAAGAAGAATGAGATTGAGATTACATAAATCAACTTTTTACTAAGGGGGTTGATTTCGGGCTTGTCTTTGTTGGGCTTCTCCCTATTCATGGATTCTAACGTTTTTAGTAATAACCTACCAAGAACGATGTAGCTTAGTGCAACTGTGAGATTTTTCTAAAATCAGATTGAATAAATTAAAAGAAATACTAGTCTAATAATCCAAACCATAACCAATGTTAGGTTGTCATGCAATAGGAAAAGTCATGAAATCAGAAAATAAAATAAGAAAACTACGTGCATAAATAAAATACAAAAACCTTTCTCGACGGGCTCTCTGATGCGCGTCCAGCCCCCTTTATCCCCATGCATGCCCTCGACGTTAGGAGGGGCCTCAGGGCCCCCATCCTCCCAGCCGCCTCCCTCCCCCTCCTCCCTGGATGCTGCAGCTTTTGCCTCTCTCATCGCCTCTCTTCCCAAAACAAACAAGCAAACCCCTCAAAAGTTTGTGAAAAAACTTGATCAAATCCTCTCGGTACAGATCCAAGGTACCTCTAGAACCCTTGCCCTAAAGTTCATAGAACATGCACTCATCAGACAGTTCATGGGAATCTGGCCCTCTCCGCGGGATATGGCGATCTAGATTGACAAGAACTGGAAACCCCACTTGAAAGGTAATCTTTCACACTTTCTATGCAGAATAGGCTTCTTTGCCTTTCTCTTCAAAGATAAGTCAGATTGAGATCTCATCTTTAGAAGCAGACCATACTTCATGGGCTCTAGAGGTGTGTATCTCAATAGCTGGACCCCATATTTTAGCCCCGAGAATGATAATCCTAATGCATTTCCAGTCTGGGTTCACCTCCCCTTCCTTCCTCTGCATTGTTGGAATAATGAAACCATTCATTCTATAGGTAATACCCTTGGGAAATATATAGATCGAGCAGATCCTAAAGATGGTCTTCAAGCCTATGCACAAATATGTGTAGAAGTAGATCTAGAAAAAGGAATGCCTGAAGATATTAATATCACCCTGGATAAATGGACCTATATGCAACAATTTGACTATGAGCAACTGCCTTTCAAATGCAAAACCTGCCATGAGTATGGGCATTTTGTGAAGCATTGTCCCAAATCCCCCCTAAAAGCCTACCTGAAGATTTTGAACAGTGGTAGTAGCCCATAAGAAGAAAAAAAAAGCGTCATGGTCTAAACCCTAAAGCCATCCCCACACCACCCCCTCCTAATCCATCCCAAGATCCAGAATCTTCCATTCAGATTTTGACTCAAGATTCACCTAGAGTGGAGTCACCCCCCTTGCAAACTTAGATCGCTCCTCCACATACATCCCCTCTAACCCATCCCCCTAAGCCTCCTATCCCTCCCTCAACACTGCCCTCACCTCCTCACTAGTCTTCTCTACCCAAGAATAGAGAACTAGAACAAATCTCAAAAGAAGGCTCAGACTCAGACACCCATGATTCCCCCATTAGAAAAGTAGGAAGAAATTCAAATCTACACAAGAGGGAACCTTCTGTCAGTAAGGAAATATAACTCAGGAAGAAAACAACTTTGGATCAGCATGCCAGGAAAGAAACAAGGCAGACCAAGAATCAGACTGGACCCAACTCCCAGAAAGGGGGAAACTCAAAGCCTTCTAAATGATAAAATAAGTCTTCTGGAACTACAAAGGTCTAGGGAGCCAACACAAGCTCTCTCTAATACATGACCTAATCAAAGAAGAGAATCCACATGTACTTCTGCTCCAGGAGACTGAAAGGAAGGATACTGATATCCTTCAGGAAAGAAACTACATCTGGCGATCATGCAAAGGTGTGGAAGTCAGCGCAAGAGGAGCCTTGGGGGGAATATGCACCCTGTGGAATCCCATTGTCTTCTCTCTCCAAAACTGACACTCTACAATGCACTGGATCAGAACTTCACTGCTTCATATTCCCACAGGTAAGATTCTAAATGTTATTAATGTGTATATGCCTATTATTTATCAAGAAAAAATTGAATGTTGGTCCTCCCTAAAAAACCTTCAAGGGAGTCTTGATTCCAAGGATCTCATAATAGTTGGAGACCTCAACACAACCCCCCACCATAAATAAATAAAAGGGGGTACCCGAGTACGAGACCCCACTCATGAGCATATTGAGGATCTCATATCCTCTTTCCATTTAATTGACATAAAGCCTTCTAACGACCGATTCACTTGGTCGAACAAAATACTTGAACCCAGGCACATCACTGCTCGCCTGGATCATTTTTTCTTAAACAGTGCCTTCCTTAATGAGTCATTTCCCCCCTCTTCTCTCATACTCCCCTGGACTATCTCTGATCACCTACCTGTCACCCTTACTCTTTCCCCTCCTGATAATTTTGGCCCCATCCCTTTCATATTCAACCCTCTTTGGATCTTAGATCCAAACTTTTTTGATATTGTCACAGATGCCTAAAGTTGTTGGATTCAAGGCTCTCCAAACTACATTTGGGAACAGAAACTAAAGGGAGTCAAATCGGCCCTCAAGCACTGGGTGAAAAGCACCAAAGAAAAAGAGCAGGAAGAAAAAACAAGAAAATCAAGGAAATGGAAGAAAACAGATTAGCAATGGAAGAGGGACTTCCCACTCATTCTCTTATCCTCAAAGAGCAACAAGACTTCATATATTATCAAAAAATACTCCAATTGGAGAAGGAAACTTGGAGACTCAAATCTCGAAGTCTTTGGGTCAACTTAGGGGACAGAAACATGAAATTCTTTCAGAGACAAACAAAATCTAGATTCTGGAGAAACAAGGTGAAGGAGATCACAAAAGAAGATGGAACAAAAACAACTAACTTCCAGCAAATCCAAGAGGAAGCCAAAAATCATTTCGAACAGCTTCTAACTAAGAAAGGCAATGCAAATCCCAGCATACAAGAATATTTGTTGCTAAATATCCTGACCATTGTCAACTAGGAGGACAATGCCAAGATAAATCAAGAAGTTACAGAAAAATAATTCTACGAGTCCTTATTCCAACTTCATCCAGACAAATATCTAGGTCCATATGGCTTCAATGCTCATTTTTATCAGAAATGTTGGCACATAATCAAAAAAGATCTCTTGAGGATGATTCAATATGTCCATAAATCTACAAAGATGGGAGGCAATACAAACTCCACCTTTTTGGCCCTTATTGCAAAGGACTCCAATCCTTCCTCCTTATCTAGATTCAGACCCGTATCCTTATGCAATGTCTCCTACAAAATCATCACTAAAGTCATAACCAATAGAATCAAGCCTCTCCTACACAAGCTCATATACCCAAGCCAAAGTGGATTTGTTGAAAAGAGGAAAATGATTGACAACATCATTTTGGTTCAGGAAGCCATTCACTCCAGCAGGGAGTGAGGAGACCAAGGAGTGGTTATAAAAATCAATATGGCCAACGCTTTTGACAGGGTACGTCACACTTTTTTGTTTGCAGTTTTGAGGAAATTTGGCTTTAGTTCAGAATTCATCGCTTTGGTCTCAGCATGTATCTCAACGCCTTGGATAGCCCCTCTGATCAATGGGTGTCCAACAAATTTCTTCAAAAGTTCCAGAGGGCTGAGGCAAGGATGTCCTCTTTCCCCCCTCCTCTTCCTAATTATGGCAGAAACACTTGGTAGGCAATTGGAAAAGGATCGAGCCTCCAAATCCATTCCCGGCATCAAAATAGATGGAGGGACAAAGAGAATAAACCACTCCAAATTAGTTGATGACACTCTCCTCATTGCAGGCACCTCCATTGTCATGGCTAAGAGATTCAAAATTTCTCTGGAAAATTTCACCCAAGCCTTGAGAGCCCTCATAAATAGTGTCAAGTCCAATGTCTATGCATGGAACACTCCCGCAAGAACAACCCACCTAATAGCAAACATATTCTGCTTCCCTCTCATTGAAAAATAGAAAACTTTAAGATATCTTGGCATCCCAATTTATCTCAAATCTCTTCCAAATTAAGCTTGGAACCAAATCCTAGAAAAATTCAAAAGCAAGCTCGACCATTGGGGAGCCTTTTGGCTCAATCTGGCGGGTCGAATTGTGCTAATAAAATCAGTCCTCTCTGCTCTCCCCATCTTTCAAATCTCCTCTCTCCTTGCACCTCAGAGCATCAAATCCTCAATCTCCAGTCTCCTACGATGCTTTCTCTGGGAAGGAGGAAAAACAGACACAAAAAAATTCCACCTTGTAAATTGGGATATTGTAAAACATCCTCAGAAAAATGGTGGTCTGGGCATCAAAGATCCCGCCCTTTCCAACTTGGAAATGGGAGAAATTTTTTTATGGAAACTTGTTTTGGGAGGAAAATATTGGTGGAAAACAATTCTTCTGAAGAAATACTTAGCAGGGGATAGACTCAGGTGTTTAGATCAACAACACTCCCTGAGCAGTGGATCACCAATAGGGAATCTTATTTCTTCCTCCATTCCTCTGATTCAAAGTTAGCTCACCTGGATCCTTGGAAATGGTCAAAAGATCCTAATTGAGACAGATAACATCATGGGAAAGCAACCTCTCTGGCAGCACATGCATCTCTGACTGCTCATCAACTGGCTTGACTCACAAGGTAAAAAGTATATCTCAAATATCTCTTCTTGGAGCGTTGACTCGGGAGAATGGATAGGATGGAACCTACAAAATATTCCAAGCAATATTCAGGACGTAGCCCATCAACTGTGAAATCTTCTTAGAGGTTGCGCCTCGATACGCAATACGCTAAAAGATAAGAGAGGATGGGGAAATGGTATTTACACTATCAAGCAAGGATATTGACAACTCCTCTCCCAAGTGAATCTCCCCACTAAAGATAAAATCTGGAATTCCATTTGGAACAATGATAGTCTGCCCAAGATCAACTCTTTTTGCTGGTTAGTAGCTCATGGAAAATTACTAACAGGGGAAAATATGCTCAAAAGGAACATTCACGGGCCCTTTAGATGTGAACTTTGTCGCAAGGAGATTGAGACCTCTCAGCATATCTTCCTTCTTTTCCCCTTTGCTACCTCTGTGTGGAAAGTAGTTCTACAAAGCCTCCATGCAAAAATCAGATGGTCGTCTCAAACCAAGGAACTCCTCTCAAATTGGCTTTCCCTTTATCGGGGCTCCTCCAAGAATAACCCACTCTTCAAAAACTTATTCAAAGCCTTACCCAAGTATATTTGCTAGAAAATTTGGCTCACCATGAATAGAACCATATTCTTCAGCCTTCGCTCTCCCCCTGACCTTGTAGCTAAAAAATCCATACACCTCCTGGATAAATTATTTCTTTCCAAGTCCAAAAACTTCTCCTTCACCCTCACCCCCACCATAGAATCTGAATGGATTTGCTCTTTTTTTCCCTCCATCCCCACCACTAGTCATGCCCCCCTTCCTTCTAGATCCTCTTGGAAGCTTCATGAAGACTCAGAGTTCTTACACTGGAGCAATGAGCAATAGACTCACATTCTCTACTTTTACGGAGCCTTAAAAGGAAACCCTTGGGTGGCAGGAGCAGGAGGGGTCATCACATGCCCACGAGGAATTCAAGCACTCTCCTACCATTGGAATCTTGGCATCGCAACTAACAACTAAGCCAAAGCTTATGCCCTGTACCAAGGTCTTATTCTCACCAAAAGCATGAACATCCATTCCCTCTCGGTGATCAGTGACTCTAAGATAATTTTAGACCATGCATGCAAAGGTTCTCACCCCCCAAATTTTCACTTAAAGGCCATACTCCAACGAATTTCATCAAATTTCAAACACTTCTCCACTATTTCCCTCTTCCATGTCCTCCGAAGAAACAAGCAATTGGTCGACGCCCAAGAAAATATGGCCATCGCCCTGGAGCAAGGTTTGCTAGTAGTCAATGGCCTTGAACAACATAAATCCATCCCATGACCACATCGCACTTCAGTCAGGCTCTTGAAACTTGGCAGCCAATACACCTACCTAATCAGTGTGACACGTGGATTTGGATCCTGGTCTGGGTCATGAACTTGTCCCATCATAATGCCTTCCCTCTGCCCCCGACACCCAATGCACTTGGCAGCTGCCACAAGCTGCCTCACCTCACTGCTCGACACCTAGACGTCTCCCCCCTCACCTTAGCATGTGTCACACTGCTCCTTTTAACCAGTTCCCCAGACTTGGGAGGTCATTTCAGCGTCCATGTGATTGCTCTCACGTGTGAATTCAATACCTGGAGTGGGAAGAACATATTCAACATGACGCCTTGGGCATACTACACATTGATTTCAGGTAATGCGAACAGTAGCAACACTAGCAGTGGATATGGTTGTAGCTCGTGGCTAAATTTGGGAAATCGGATCCGTTCGTTGAATCCAGCAAGGGTGATAGAGAATATCAGGGGTGGAGTGGCTCATTTCGTAGGCACACTCTATACCCTACAGAGCAGAGAAAATATCACTCCCCCCTTGAGCACAAACACCAATCCTCGCATAATTCAGATAGACAGGGAAATAACTTTTGGCAAAATGAGAAGGAAAAATTAGCACGCGGTTTCAACAAAAGAGCATGACGAGTTGGTGAGAACGATTCAAAAATTATAGATTCAATTCAGATCTCTTTCAGCCCAAGTGATATCCATAACTCAAATTACCATTCAGCATCGAGGAGAACAATAGAGGAACAAGGATGAGTGTGAAGCTTTAAGACATCAGATAGAGGCTCTTCAATTTGTGGTTGGACCTGCATCACCTTTGGCCTCCCTGACTACACTCATCTCCGATGAAGCCTCCTCGCCAGGACCTCGGTCACACCTAGACCTCAATCTACGGCCTCCAACAGAGGAAGACACCCCTGCACTAGACCGAAACAAACTCTAAGTGTATGTTGTGTTTCACTGTGCTTTTATTAGGGTCTTTTTGCATGGTTTTCACTGTAGCAGTTCAAACAGGATTTAGCATACTAGAAAACACTACCCCTGCCCATTACTACCTTCTGGGAGTATACATGGGAGTGAATTTTGTTTTTATAACTCCCATAGCACATATTGTACTCCTCCTGTGTTTACTCACAGTCCTTTTAATATAAAATTTACCATTTTTCTGTTAAAAATAAATAAATACAAACACCGGGAAAATTTAATGTTCTCTAGTATGGTCACCAAATAAATGTCATTGAAAATGAATGGCTATCCTTGTACCAACATTTTTGAATCTTGTTGGGCTAAATTAAGATAGGAAGGATTGTTACCCTATGTTTGTAGCCTTTTGCAAATTACTTTTGAGAAGTTCTAATTACTTTTACTTTTGCAAATTACGTTTGAGTAGTTCCAATAGTTTTGAGTAGTTCCAATTACTTTTAGTTAAGTTATTTAAATAAGTTTTAGTTAAATAGGGACAAATCATAATTAAATATTAATAAATAATTATAAGGGTATAATAAATATTAACTAATAGGTGGTGACCCCTTAAACAACCTTATCATTTAATTTTCAAAACATTCCCTTGTACCTCCATCAATAAAGATGTATCTCATGTCATTCAAATATCATCATTCATACACATGTAAAATCAACCCAAAAATGAAATATTTCAAAAATACACATGTGACTAGAATATCAAATATATCTGTGTGTATATGTGCTCCAAAGAATTAATATCTCAATCTATTGTCTAAAAGCCATTGTCCAAAAACAAGTGATGTATGTCCCAATAGTCAAAATAAAATAACAGGATAAAATCATAAATCATATTTTTGTGTGAGCAAGCTTGCCTCTTTCCAATTTCCTGAGACTTTGTTACCTTAGGAACCTCTAAAACTACATTGATAGGATTTTTACCTTTTGTTTTTGATGCCTCTGGGTGCATGTCTCCAAAAGAGATATGTATATCTTCATGTCTATGATGCAGGGAATGGGATGTAATTGAATGTGAGGATGTATCAAATTGGTTGGACTCAATAGAATGAGAAGGTCATTTTCCTTTGCTAGGCTCTAGTTCTTGGGATTTGAAAGCTTTGAGCAAAGCATGTGAAACAATGGCATCAGCAAGTTGAGTAGGTCACTCATGAGGAGGTGGTGGTGGAAATGGTAAAGAAGTTGTTGGTCATCCATCAAAATGAGGGGAATGAGAATGAACAATAGCATTTCATCCCTCATTGACTGAAACCTTAGGTAGTAAGGACACGTGTGGTTGCACTGGTATGCTAGAGATGCTAGGATGTGGGTGCAAAGGTGTTCTTTCAGGTGGAGGAGGAGGTTGGAAGGCCCTTTGTCCAACTAGATTCATGAATCATGTATGTAAGAGTTGATTAAACTCATCAAAATCTACATCAAAGTGAATAGAGAACCTTAACCTCTTATTCCCTCTTTGCAAAAAATAATTTTTCCTTATGTCTCTATTTCAATTGCCTCTATTCCCTCTACCATAGTTGTCTCTACTGAAAAAGATCATCTATAAAGCATAAGGCCAAATTAGAGTATACATACAATAGAAAGTGAAACATCAAATATATTTTGCATTAAAATATTTTTAGAAATAACTCTGACTTGACCAACAAGCAAGCATACATACAACCAGGGATAAAAGGGCAGGGTAACTCAAAACAAAATTTCATCTCTGCTTTGAAATATGTCCAGATCTCACCACCTCATATAATTGATGTTTATTTAAGAGCATGGGAATTACAATGCAATTGGGAATATGAGAGGATTTATAATGTATGGAAAGTGAACATAAATGGTAAGGAAATAGTGTAAAATGTTCAAAATAACAACACACCACCCATCAACTATCAACCAATATCCCACTATTTGTTAAAAATCATCTAATGCGGGTCATGTCAAGCATCATCTATATCAACTGATAGCATATTCATTTTCTACATCCAAAAACAATATTTGAATTTTCTTATGTGTCGAGGGGAGAAGAGCATGAAAGAAATAATGAAATATGATTTTGGGAATTAAGGAATAACATACGTAAAGTGAAAAAATGAAGGGATTGGTGGGGAAACAACATGTATTCATCCGTTTCCAGAATTTACGTCATTCATCCAAAACTGAATTTATTTACATTATGAAAAACAATCATATTGATAATAAATTATTTTCATATATGCAAGAGTCAATCACATATCCTTGTTTTTGCCAAACTGATAACAACTTTTCTCTTTAAAAGAAAAACATTTTATATTTCATACGACAAGGGGAGAAAGAAGAACGAATTTTAAATGTTACATGTTCCTGGGAATTAAGGAATAACATAAGGAAAATGTAGCAATGAGGGGTTTGGTCCTATGTATGAGAAAAATTATTTTATTTTCCATGACTCAGTCATACTTAATTTCAATCCAAATCTGTATGCCCAGAAACCAATAACCAGACTTCCCTTTTAAAATTCATTTACTTATTCCAAACAATATTGTATAGACCAATAAACTAATATACAATACCAAAATTTCCATATGAGCTTACCGCAAGGTTTATTATGAACCAAATATGCTCAATGAAAATTGATACTAATATTTCAAAAAAAAAAAAAAAAAATTCCAATGTACCATAACCAGGTCATCTTCATACTAATTTTTATTCTTGATAATAACAACACACATGTAGAGAGAAATATTTATTTAATCTCTATCTCTTAACCGAATCTGGTGCATGAGCTTGTCATTTCTGTATATACAACTCTTTAAAATCTTTTATTGAACAACCACAATGACCCATCATATGTTTTCGAAAATTAACCAGGGTTCAAAACTGAGTATTGGTAAACCATGCAGGATTGTTCCTGTAAAAGATGTGAACACTGACTTCACATTATATTTTTCTTCTGTAAAGAATGCATAGGTATTGATCCAAAATAGTGCAAAATCCCCATAAGCTCGGGCTAAAAATAAGGCTTTTAATTCCATGCACAAGAATTAAAACTTAGGGTTTTGGCCATGAAATAACATAACATGTTGACACGTAAATATCAGACTGGGAACTAACAATTGAAACAAATCAAAATATAGAATACCCATAAAATGCATGGTCAACCAATAGAACTAAACTGTAGAATGAAATTTGGAGGTCACGAGTTTGAAATGAATATGCATGCAGGGTTAAATGGTATTAAGATGAATAATGATACTCGAAGGATATGAGTTTGAAACCTTTTATGAAAAAATAAAATATGTATACAAAACAAAAACCCATGACTCCCTTTTCAATATTTTTGTTCAAGAGTTTGAATATCAACAAGTGAAAAGAGAATTGCAGCAGAGCTTGCATTTTTTTCTTCCAAAAATAGGGAAGACGCAGTACCAAATAACAACTATGTTTTCTTTTACAATGGATTCACATAATTTGGAAATGAAATAATGTTTTTCTGAACAAGGGTTTATGTCATAGGAATAAAATGATGAACATTCTCTTTGGAAGTGACTAAACAAGTTCAATAAGATGGTCAAATAATGACACACTCAATTACTAGTCAAGCAGATCCATTACAAAAACTATTGATGCAAAAATAAAATGCATTTGATGGGTACGAGATAGAATAGCCATACCTTTCCTTACGCTTCAAATACCTCCAAAAAACTAGTGTTACATTTACCACAACTACCACAACTTATCTCTTCAGACAACATTGCCACTCGACAAATTCAACAACTCTAATGCAAAGTCGAAATGCCAAAACACTTCAAGGGTGGTAATTCTGAGAAAATGAATGCTCACGTTCCATGCATTGAATTCATGGGGTGTCATGATCTACATATTAATTTTTAAAATCCGCCTCATATTTCACTATCCATCATCAACAAATCACGGGCATGATATATTTCCAATTATGCGAGCAATCACATGCTATATTACCATGTCAACAACCATATAAAACTGCGAGCTCAAACGATGACTCGAACTTCCAAGATTTCATTTAAAACCATATTCAATGCAAATAATTGATGCATTGTATACATATATTCCAAGATGAGTGATTAAATGCAAGGTTTAAGTGATGGCAAGCACTATATAGTATCAATGTCGAGTTCATATAATATACCATATGCACTATGCATTGAAATTTATTGACCCTTTAATTGTAATGCGCCACCTTTTCATATATAGAACCAACACTTATTGTACATATTTAATTGTAATGTGCCACCTTTTCCTATATAGAACCAACACTTATTGTACATATGGAATGGCCTTTGGAATTATATAAAAGTATTTTATACATGGTAAACCATATCACTATACCTTATTTACATAAAAATGAATCTGCATAAAATGAAATTTCCGTGTGTAAGATAGAGGATCTTTTGAATCTTTATGAGCATAACCGTTTTCCTTTATGTGCAATCAAATTGACAGTGGGCCTCATAGTTATATTGAGTAAAGAAAGCATTACCATTGTGTAATGCAAATGAAACCACATCGGTAGAATGGTGATTTTCAATATTGGGGAGTATTTGAAAATAATCGTCCTTTCTTTCTCCCTAGGGGCCCCACCTATAGTTATATATTTAATATCATAAATAAATAAAAATTTTAATCGTGCCTTGCAACTATTTATAGGCTAGTGGCTATTTTGCGAGTTTGCAAGTCAACATGAGTCTTGATTACATCTTGGGCTTCCAAAAATTTATTTGGTCCAAGCCCTTGTAGGGACTTGAAGAGAAGTTTTGAGTTGTAACTCAGAACTATCATTAATAAAATATTTGTTGGTTTCTTTCTCGCTTTGTGGACTGTTGGGATATTACCATTTCAAATTAACTATTTTGCTAAAAAAATTCAACAACTTATTTACATATTCATTTTTATCATTTCTTTCTGTTTCATATTATCATTTTAAATCCACAATACTTAGTTTAAAGAATAAAGAATAAAAATTTTATATTCAAAACAAATCTTACATCCAAGAATTACATTTCTTGAGGTCTGATTGAAATTTTGACGGGCTATTAACTAGGGTGATATTCCCACCTATTTTTCCTAACCTTATGGGATTCGAGAAATGTTTGTGTAAGGATCATTACCATTTTGATCAAGATTACATTAACAAAAAATGATATACAAATAAAAAAATAGTAGAGAACACAAAAATATAGTGAAACCCAACTTCTATTAATGAATAAAATAGTAGAATATTGTAGACACAAACTGGCTAGAATGGAGGTAGTTTATATCTAAAGAGGAAGAGATGTTGGCTATGATTTATTTGCAACAATATTTACATCACACTCCATTGCATACTCAAAGGACCTCCTTCACCTCAATTATATATGAGAGAGAGAGAGGAGAATAATTCCCATGATGCATGTGGGATAAATTGCTCTAAGTTTAGATGCAAAATACCATAGGTGTGTAAAACACTAGGACTTCCAGGGTGGTCACCCATCCCACTACCACTCTATCCCAAGCACACTTAACTAAAAAGTTCTAATGGTATTTGATACATTAATGTTGTAGGTGTCAAAAAATTGGCTTAGGTTGATGGACAATTGGTACGGATTGTTGGTTATCATTGATGCCAACCATTGGAGAGTGATATTGTAGATTAATGTCAACCCTTAGTGATTGATTTCAACCCTTGGAGAATCTTGGTAGCGAATTCTGATAGAAAAAAGGCACGGGTAAGGGATCCAAGTCTCTTTGAGGTATAAGGTCATGAATATCAATGAATTTACATGTAATACTATTCTAGATGGATAGTACATGTCATGCCATTTCTGGTGATATGTGGAACATCACATAACTCCTCACGGTTAGAGAGTTATGGCCTTGTGAAGTTGGAAAACCCTCATGAGTTATCTAGAAGCCCCTAGAAGGTCAAAGAAGTCAAATTAATCTAGAAACTCCTAGAAGAAGTTGACTAGTGAAAGTGGGTGAAACTAGGAGTTAATCATGGGTATAGTTGTTGCATTAAAAAAATAATTAAAAATAAATTAGTTGCAACAAGAATTTGTGAGTTTGGTAATTATGGTAAAGTAGTTGTGATGAGAAGATTGAATAATCAACGTGGTTGACCAAGAAATAAATTAAATAATAAAGTGGTTGCAACAAGAAGTTAGTTAAGGAAAAAGAATCTATGAATTGAATAATTATATAAAAGTTAGTTGCAACAAGAAGTTTTGAGTAAAGAGAAATTATTTAAATAATAAAGTAGTCAAAGTGGTTAAGTGGTTAAGTGGACAAAGTGGCTAAGTGGACAAAGTTGGTTAAGTGGACAAAGTGGCTAAGTGGACAAAATGGTTAAGTGGACAAAGTGGCTAACTGGACAAAGTTGGTTAAGTGGACAAAGTGTCTAAGTGGACAAAGTGGTTAAGTGGATATTTCAAGAGGAAGCTACTTGGAGAGTATAAATAAGAGAGCAAGGGTCTCCCATTTGCATCCATTGAGCATATTGAATATCTACAAGTGACCGAAGTAACCAAAGGATATCTAAGGCAAATTTCAAAGGGAAGGTGAAGTAAACAAGGCCGAAATTCAAGGGAGGATAAAGTCTTTTGATGATTCTTTCTAAGGTATGTTATTTACAGGTCATCTAACCATTTTTGCAATAATTTGTTTTCTACAATGATTCATATAGAGAAATATGGAGGTAGTTGATAAAACATATCCAAGTAATTTTGATAAAAAAAATCATCTTGTGGGTCGTTTTATTTTGGGAGTTACACTCCGTGGAAAATAGGGCTTGTGGCTAAAACAAGTATTTCGGGTAAAAACATCATAACTTATTCATAACAGATCCAAATTTAGTAAGAAAAAATGTATTGGTTAGATTACAATATGTAGTATTTTGTGTACCATTTTCAGATCCATACAACAAATATTTCATGTGAGGAATTCTCTACAATTTCTCTCTCTAGAATAAGCCAGGATTCATCAAGGTATGCCATTTTTGCTATAAATCCTTTTCTAAGAGGTTCCAAGTAGTGAAACCTAGAGGAATTGCATAAAAGACATTGAAGAACATTGTGTACTATTTTCAGATCTTTATTCATTACAGGTACATAGTTATGATTATTGCAAGTTAGGGTTGTTGACTTATCCAAAATTAGTCATGTGAGACTAAAGTAAAGTTTGATGAAAATGCTAGTCTCTTGTTGTTAATGTTAAGGAAGGTTTGCAGGTATGTGATCATATACACCAGGTATGTTACAGAGTTACAAATCAGATTTGGATGATGAAATTGATTAGGGTTTTGGTTGAGGTATGTTACAGATAGAGGTTTTATAACATTGAGGTTGTGGCACATGGTTTGATGTAACGGTTTATGGTATTTGGTTATGGACAGTGTGATGTATTGCTAGAGAAATTTTGATGGTTATATTTGTATATGTATTTTGTATATGGTTGAGGTACATGTTGTGTACATGTTGAGTACATGGTTGAGACAAGTAGTTGATGAGTTGGCACATACATGAGGTGTATAGTTGATGATGTTGGTACATCTTGATGAGTGATAGTTGATGCATGATTGGTACATATTTGGTACATGGTTGGAGGCACTTGTTAGTAGTATTGTTGACACATGGTATATGGATGAAGTAGCATACTTGTCTTGGTATATTATTAGAAGCACATATTGATCTTGGTGATGATTATGAGTTGTTGTGATTCACATTGTTGAGAGTTGTCTTGGTGATTGATATTGGTGAGTAGATCTGATTTGGTTGATAAGATTGATGAGACAGGCTATTGTGATAGGTTGTTTGGACAGGTTGTTGTGACAGGTTATTTTTACAGGTTTGGTGCATGGTTGATGCATTTTTTTATGGTACAGGTTGAGGTACAGGTTGGTGCATGGTTGATGCACTTGTTTATGGTACAAGTTGATTGTAGGTTGTTTGGTACAAGTTGTTATAGGTTGTTTGGTACATGTTTACAACAATATATATCAGATTGATAGTGTGACAATGGTTCCATTATTCTACTTATATTCAAGAGTGGTTGGATGGGGCAAGGATAGGTGGTTGTAGCCACCTTCCGTTTGTAGTCGAAGAACATAGAGGGTTGTAGCCTCCTTCTGGTTGTAGCCAGAGAATTGGGGAGTTGGATCTTACCTCAGGTTGTAGCCTGAGAAACTAGGTGGTTGTAGCCACCTTTCGGTTGTAGTCGGAGAACATAGGGGGTTATAGCCTCCTTCTAGTTGTAGCCATAGAATTGGGGAGTTGGAGCTTCCCTTAGGTTGTAGCCTAAGAAAATAGGGGGTTGGAGCCTCCTTCCAGTTGTAGCTGGAGAATTTGAAGTTGGTGCTTCCTTGAATGTAATTCTTGACATATAAGAAAAGAATTTAGTGGTTTTCTCCTGCATTGGGTTTCCACGTAAATATTGGTGTACTGTGCACTGTGTGGATGTGTTTGTTATTGTTTATTATGAATTGATGAATGTTAATGATTATGATATAGTAAGATATTGATGATGAACATATGAACATGGTTGAATAAGTAAAAGAATATACTTTGTGGTTTAAAGGATTAATAATTGGTATAATTGCTCATTATTGATTCACCCCCCCCCCTCCCTCAGTAATCAAACAGTAGGAAT
>ML781590.1:395970-417174 GCA_009831015.1 Picea engelmannii | reverse complement strand
ATGATGCATATAATTTACAAATGAAGATGACATTACATTTCATTCCCCGCCAAAAGGGTGAATATCATGGTTTATCAAAACCACAAGCTCGAAAACGTTGATTCATTGGAGGAGGTGGATGAACAACGAGATCCACTTGGATTAGTCCCCCCCCTTAGGAAGCAAAGGTCCCCATTGCATAGAGTTCCCTCAGGATATGGGGAAACTTGTGTTGAATCTAAACCTTGGTGAGTCACTTGCCTTGCTGAAGTAACTTTCCTTCTTGTACTTGGAATTAGCACGTTGAAGGATCTCACGAACCTATTGTTGGAGGTGTTGGATCTGTTTAATAAATATAGCTGCATGATCTACCTTTGTCTAAGTGTGGGAGGAATCTATTAGTGAAGATGCAACATGAAGAGATATATTAACGGGGGATAATGGTTGGAACACAACCACACCTGAAAAGGGTCGTGGATAATTGTGCTATGAAAGGCTCTATTATAGCTATGTTGAACATATGGAAGAATCTGATTCTCTGGAAGGGAGTGTTTATATATTGGACCATTGGGTAATGGAGAATCATGTATCGAGTCAATGGAATGCTTGAATTGGGAGTGTAGAGGCACCCCCATGGGTGAAAAAATATCTTTGTTCTCTTCTACAATCTTGTCGACTTGCTTATGTTGTATAGAATTTTCTTGGGTCGAGGTTGTAGTGGTCGCAATGACCTTTTGTTCACCTTCTAATTGGATCATGAAGAGGGAGAAATTTTTGGTCTGAGAGATTATCTTGTGGCACTATTTTTCCAAGGTCAATGAAGTGGCAGTAGTCGGAACTACCTTTGGTACCCTGTAGAGCCGACCTCCCAAAGTAACAATGACATTATGGGGCCAAGACTCATAAACATCTTGATGTTTCCACATATAAGGTTGTCCTAAAATAAAATCACAAAGTTAAAGTGGGGAAACATCACACAATACCTCATATTTTAATGGTTTGATACCATAGGAAAGGAAACATCATTGGATGATGTAGATGTCTCGTCCCCGACTTAACCATCTGATGGTGTATGGTTGGGGGTGTGTCATTGCAGACAACTTTATTCTTTTTATGACTTCGGTTGAGATCAAGTTATTTTGACTGCCACTATCAACAATGAAATGTAGTGGGGTCCTCTTTAGCCACATCTGTGATTGGAAGAGGCGCTCCCCCTCCTCAATATCCTCCCACTCATATGGTTGGATATTTGTGGTTACAATCGTAGCACTGGGTTTTGCATCGATGATTCAGTTTCCTTGTTCTGAATCAAAGTCCAATTCAGGGTTTGACTCCTTTTCTTTAAGCTCGAACAACAATGACTATTTTGAGTGAAATTCATCAGTGTTGTGCCAAGGGATTTTGTGGAACTCACAACAATTTCCAATGTCCTTCTTCGACTTCCCATTACCCTTCTTTGCTTGTGGTTTGGATTGGTTGTCTTGGGGATAGTCATCCTTTCTTTTTCCTTTCTTTTAGGAGTTAGGGACACATTTACTATGCTTCTACTGCGATGGGTTTGCAGAACTGAAATCCTGCTTATTATTTTGATTGGAATTTTGCTCAATCTTGACAACATATTGGTAAGCGACTCCCAGTGAAGATATCTCAAGGAAATCCATATTTGTTTGGATGCACCTATGTAGGCCATTGCAGTACTTCAGAACCAGGTGCCACTAAATTATTTAATATCCAGCTTTGTGTGCAAGTTATGGAATATGTGGTGTACTCTGACACCATCTGGTCTTTCTCTTGATGTAGAGTTGTCCATCTCGTGTACTGGTCATTGTAGTTTCCAACAAGGTAGTATTTCTCCTTGAGGGCATCAACAAAAGCCTCCCAAGTGGGTTCTGTCCAAAAAATCACAGACTCATCTTCGACATGTTTCTCATAGTAAGTTTCCCACCAATATGGGACACGGGGAAGAGATTTAAGGAGCGCAAAGGTGATTTTTTCACTGTTGGAATTTTTTTGGATATAGAAATAACCCTCTAGCAATATTAACCATTTTTTCAAAGCGTCAATGTCTATATGGCCTTCAAATAAAGGAATATCAAAGTTAACTTGTAGCTTGAAGGGCGTCTCACCTCCGAAGTGACTACTGGTTGAAGGTGCCTCCATTGTTGTTGGTAGTCATCAAAGGGTCTGTACGAAATTATCCATCATATCGTTCCTCTGTCTTGTGAGGGATTCATTGAGAAATAGTTTGATAACATCTCTTGCTCCATCACCTCTATTTTGTTCTGCCATGGGAAGTTGTTTGGGTCAACGAGAGTGTTCTTCCACAAACTCAACCAATTCAAGACCTAATTCTCGATAGCTTGACCTTGTTGGGAATATGCTCTGAGAAATGACAAGGAGGAGACTGCTCTGATACCACTGATCTGGGTTATATGAAGAATGAAATGAGATACAAACAAAATGATCACAGATAACACAAAAATATAATTAAATCCAACTTCTATTAATGAGTAAAATAACAGAATATTTTTGTAGACACAAATAAGCTAGAATGTTGGTAGATTGTCTCTAAAGAGAAAGAGATGTTGTATACGCTTCATTCAAAACAAGATTTACATCACACTACATTGCATAATCAAAGCACCTACTACACCTCAATTATATATGAGAGAGTGAGAGGAGAATAATTCCCATGATTCATGTGGGATAAATTGGTCTAAGTTTAGATACAAAATTCCATAGGCATGTAAAACACTAGGACTTCATGGGTGGTCACCCATCCCAGTACTAATCTAGCCCAAGAACGCTCAAATGTGGAATTTTGATGGGATCCATTGCATTAACATTGTAGGAATGTACATAAAATCGTTAGGCAATCATTACATGATGAGTGTAATTAACAAATGGAGATGGAATTACAATACATTCCCCATCAAAATGGTCAATATCATGGTTTATCAAAACCACAGGCTCATAAATGTTTATTCAGTGGAAAATGTGGATGGCCATCGAGATCCACTTGGATCACATTTCTTTCATCAACACATGCTTACCCCCAAAACCCTTGTTTTTTCTTGCAAAAAAATTTAACATGGCTGCATAGAAAAGAAAATGGAATTTCAATTTGTTTTTTGAAACTTAATAATATTGGGGTTACATCTCAGTTAGCATGCATGGGAAATGAAACCTTTCTCTATGTTTCTGATTTGATGAGATCACATAAAGTGAAGAGCAAAGAGTATGCATAGAAAAGAAAACAATTTCCACTATGTTTCTCATTTTTCAAGATCACTTAGAGCACAAGGAAAATAACATATGCAAATCATAAAGATTTGCAAGCCAATAAGACAAATAGATCATATATCAATACACCAATGTTTTACATGGTTAAAACCCTCAAAGAGAGAAACAATCCATGACACCAACCAACGTGACCACTTGAGGCAATATATTAATGTAATTTAGAAAAACATTTTACATAAGAGTTTCTCACAATTGATCTTCAGTAAATTTCCTTCCATGGTCTTTAAATAGATATCATGGACCAATCAGGTGCTAAGCCACAAATCAATGAATCCATTAGTTTTGAGGGGAATATGAAACATTGTATCACTTTATGTCTAGAACATATTGTGATCATCAGATTGCATAACTACAAATGCATACTAAATAAACACACTTTACCTAAAGACGCAATAGACCAAATTGATCTTAACTAACTCCTAAATGTCTAAATATCCTAACACAACCTCCACTTGTTGGTTTGGTCGTCTCCAATTCTTAGATTAAATCCATTGTTTATTTTTTATTTAATGTAACTAGTGGGTATGAAATTTCATCCATTATGAGGGTTTAATAATTAGAATCTTGTATTTAATATTCCTCCTACTACCTTAATCTTACGTAGTATCATCTAAAAATAACACAATTATGTTGATGTTAGAGATCTCAATTTAGAATTTGTGGATATTGGATCATGTACTAATCCCCATCTAGTGGTGGACTAGAACATGAATGACATATTTTTTTATGAGGACTCGTAGCTTTAGTTCTATATGAATTTAGAATCTAGCTTACTAGTGGAAAGTAGATTCTTTTGAAAACCCTCATTGGGAAAATCATTACCTATTAGGTGGAAATATTGGACACCATTGATATCGGGAAGACTATGATCCTGGACATGGTAGGGATCCCTCTTGATAAACAAAGGTTGAAATTTTTTAGTAAACAATTAGAAGATAGTTGTACTCTTGTTAGTCATAATATTCAAAAGGATTCAACCTGCACCTAATGCTATATCTTTATGATGGTGTTTAGAGTAAAGGGATAACCTTATTATCTAAGGAGTTGAATGTATCTCTCTTTGGATGGGATGCCAAGGGTAAAACATTTAATCCTCTCTCTTTAAAAATGCACTCCATAATAGATATTATTCTCCATAAGAAATAAATATTTTGCACTCATGAGCCTTCATTATGGAGAAAGAGGAAAACACCATAGTGTTATGAATTTAACTAATGGAAATCAATGAATACATCGACAACTATAAGAAAAATCCTATGATATGTAGATTTCAATGGTTTTTCCATCATCTACTACTTTCATAGAATACATTGATTCCAACATATATTGTAAGCCTTTTCTCCGAAGATTTTTTTATAGCTTGTTTAAATATCAAGCTAGAAGACCATAGAGAGATCATGGAAGAAGGGCAATAGTTCTGACATAGATTCAATGTATATCTCTTCAATCACAATTTGGGTGAAATTACTTAAATAACTTCCCCTCTACTTTCTGAGTGGAAATCCAAAATTCTATGAACAAATTTCTTAAGATTAACTCAAACTAAAAGAATAAGGAAAAATATATATGTGTGTGAAGATAGAAATTCTTACCATATAATTGAAGTAAATACAAATGACCATGTGAAGATAAAAATTCTTAAAATATAGTTAAAGTAAGTGAAAATGACCAAATTGAGAAAAACATGCATTGTGTAATTGGAGCATTAAATCCAAAATTCACCTTTATTATCGTGTGTAATTGGAGCATTAAATCCAAAACTCACCTTTATTATCCTATAAATATGGGCATTTTGTGTTCTTTGGATCATTGAATTGAATCCCATTCTTAACTTTTGATTTTTGTAAGGGTTTGTCTTGCATTCTTTCGTGGTAATTGTTCAAACTTATCTTTGGGTTTAGATTCCTAGTTTGTTAGATATTTTGGAGATTTATTTGTTGTTTTTTTTGGCATTACACTTGAATTCTCTATTAAATTTCATTTTTAAATAGGTGGTTAAATTGAACATTAATTTAATCTCTTTGCTTTTCAATGATGATTCCCATTTGAATGAAATCTTTTCTTATCCAAATGAGATCTTTCCTTATCCAAATGAGATCTTTCCTTATCACATATTGAGCATGCATATAATCAAGTAGTTTACATTTATATTATCATTCTCCATTTGAGTATGCATGGGTTTTTAATTGTTAATTTTTTTTTATGAGATTCCTTTGACATTGTCTCATTTAACTAGTAAAGTGCTAATAAACATTAAGGGAAATGAACATCATAAAAATAAATCATTTATTTTTCACATGAACAAGTTTTATTAACATGTTTTAGATATTTTTTTACACACTCAATCAAAGAGGGGGCATTATTAGAGAAAAGTATATATTATATATACTTTTCTCTAATAATGCCCCCTCCCACTCAATCAAAGTAGAAAGCACAAATTGATAAGAAAATAAATCTCATCATTTTCAAGTTGGTTACAAAGTCTGGTTTTATTTGATTAAGTGAATATTCAAACAAACTACTCATCACAAATTGAAGCCTTTGCAATCTATAGAATTAGAACAAACATGTATAGGAAGATGCAATTTTTGATAATTAAGTTTGCAACCTAAGATTATATAATTGAGTAATTCATACATATATATTAATCAATATTCATTTTAATTATGCTTATCAGCAAGTGAACTTTATAATTAGAGAGATCTTTTCTGAAAACTTGATAGATTCTTGATTAAAATTGTTATTTAACATATGAAATTTATAAATGAATGATGAGATTTAAATAAAAGTTTAATTTTTTTTGTTTGTTTGTTTGTTGGTGAAATCATGAAACCAATATTAAGTCACACCAATCCTTAACATGATTTGATTTTTTATTCCAACAGGTTTAGAACCAATGAATTAACAACTGAGTACCTTAACCATCACCCACTATCCTACATCTATAAAACTATCCTACATCTATAAGACTTGAAAATTCAAATTGTTAGAAACCATAGAAAGTGGACATTGCCGTACTCATTATTTTACTTATCAAAACAATGTCATGGGCACGTGATAGGGTTTATGTTTGTGTGCCCTTTGCTATTTTGTCTTACTTTGTGCCTGCCATTAGCTATGAACAGGTTTTTATTCACAGAGATTTAATCAGCATGTTTCTTGAACCGGTTTAAATAAAATCCTCTACTGATTAGAGGAAATCAATCTTTGCATTATCAAACAAAAACAACAAAACTGTAGTAACTTTAACCAGAGTCAACATAAATCGAAATGCTTTTTAATAAAAGTACAAACGCAAAAAGAACGATCAATGCACAAACCAACCAATATCATCCATGGGATTCTGATCAGCATGATCTGTTAAATAGGTTTCAGTTGATCTGTTAAATAGGTTAATTACGGGGAAAGACGTACACCTATTGATAATGGGCAGATTTAATAGGGGTTTAGTGCTTAATAAGTTTTCTATGAACAGGATTAAATATGGCTGGAATATTTTTAGTAGTCACACAAAATAAATGGCTGTGATTTCAATCATTAACTTCATAGCTATTATAAAGACATCCGATTATGTGTTTATTTTTTTACATTTACCTAATCATATTTAAAAATTACTTTGATAGCTAACTGATTGCCATGTAAGTGATTAACATAGATTAAAATATGAACACCAGATAAATAAAGTGTAACAGTTTATTTATTAATCAACAATAAAATTTAATATATTCTTTTAAGAATTTGTTTCATCTTATAGTAATTACTCCATACATCCATTGATGGTTTCAATAAGCCATCGATTCATTGCACAAGGAAGGAAATAACTGCAGAGTTTTAATCAGCACATGTTTCTGGAAAAGTTTTAAATAAAATTATCTCCTGATTAGAGGAAGTCGGTCTTTGCATTATCAAACAAAAACAAAACTGTAATAACTTTAACCAGAATCGACATCAATCGAAATACTTTTTAATAAAAATACAAACCCAAAAAGAGCGATCAATGCACAAACTGCCCAATATATCCATGGGATTCTGATCAGCATGATCTGTTAATAAGGTTTCAGGTTAGAGCTCAAGTACAATATAACAATTTCTCCATACATTCATGAATGGTTTCTATAAGCGATCGATTCGTTGCAGCTGGGAGGAAATAACTGTAGAGTTTGCAGAGAGGATTCGACTTCGACCCCAGCCTCGGCAGCAGCAGCGTCGGAGTTGAGAAGGAAATCATAGACTTCAATGCAGTTGGAGAACTTGGATTCATCCTGCTTAAAATATCATATCAGACACCATATAAAACTGAGATTTTGTAACGTGGGAATAAAAATAAAAATCAGGCAGAGAAATTTATTTGTTCACCTCTTCGCCGTTGGAGTTCAGAAGTCTGGACGAGAAGTTATCTGATCATAAACACTTCAAACTGTTAAACCTAATAGCCCGAAATGATGTTGCTGTACATTATGCTATGACATTTAAATCTAAATATGATGTTGCTGTACATTATGCTGTGATATTTAAAACTAAATACAAACATTTAAATTTAAATAGCAGTTTAACTTGATGTTTGTTAAATACCAACATATTTAAATATAAGTTTATAATGATGAATATAATAATAATAATCTATTTTTGATTGGTAAAGTCTACAAACCCTAAACCCTTCTGGATTTGAACTTATGATTTCTTAAATGGAAACACATGTTCTTAACCATTAGGCCCACTCAAACTGTATAAAAAAGGCTGAAATTTTTTGAAATCTAATTTTTTTTTAGAGAAGTAAAATGTATAATAATAAACTTAAAAAAATATATATTTTGAAATAGATCACATTCCTTTATATATGTAAACTTTTAGATAGTAAAACAAGTTTGCAAATAATAGTGTTTTATAAATTAATTTATTATTAATTTTATTTATTTGTTAAGTTTAACCTAATCTTTTTTTTCAAATTAAATTGTAAAATGTATTTTTTAATACAATTTATTTATTTATTAAATTTTGTTGCAATATTTTTCATACTGAATTACAAAATGCACTTCAACTTAATTATTTGAAATCTAAATTCTAATATAGACATAATGTTGTGATATATTAGGTTAAAATATTTAAATCTAAATACTAATATTTAAATTTAAATAGAAGTTTCACATGATATTGTTATAATAATAATAATAATAATAATAATTCATTTTTAAGGTATACATATTCTATTTTTCTGGATTTAAATTTGTAATATCTTAAAAGGAAACACATATTCTTAACCATTAGACCTATTCACATTATATCAATATAAATTATAGATTTATTTTAAGAAAAATATCAAATCCTCTATAATGTTAAACTATAAAGTTTTTAGAATAAAAAACTTTAAAAAATAAATTAGATTTTTTTATATACAAATATTTAGATTTTAAAGAAAAAGTTTACCCATACTAAGTTTTTTTTTTTTATAAATTAGGTTAATTGAATCTAAATCTAAAACCTAAATTATGAGACCAACATATATTATATGCATACCATTTGGCTGAAAAGAAGAAAACCCAGAGGAATTTGCAGCAGCATGGCCCTCCAGAATGCTGCGAGTCTTCCTCCTCTCTCGAGCTTTACGATTTTTGAACCAATAGAACACGTTGATTCCCGCCACGGTCCCATGCCGACGGAGCTCCGCAGCAATGACCTGTATCTGCTCGGGCTTGGGAGTCTGGTTTCCTCCATTGTAGATAGTTTCCAGGATTCTGAGCTGCTCTCTTGTGGGGCTCCATCTTCGCGTCTCTCGGCCGGGAATCGAACTCATGATCGATATTCAGCTATACCATCGACGCACAGGGCTAAATAACGAGAAAACCAGCATATTAGTAGTATTATTTGAACTAGAAAAGCCGGGATTTAACCATTGGTTTGGCTGATGCAGGTCAAAGTTGAGGCACCTGTAAACGCTGCGAGGTCCAACCTGGTATACGAATCGTTTCAGAAAAATGTGGTGCCCGTATCTGGCAGAGGCGAATCCCTGCCTACCTACCTGCAGGCCTGAAGGAAACGAATCCTTCTTTGAACGCAAATATAAATATCCGCTTAAAGCAGGCAAAACGCGTTTAACGGAATCACACGGTGCTCAAGAATTACTTAATCCAGAGCGTACCGCCTGCGACATATCTGCTCCATTGCTGCCCCCCTTTGCGTAGGTACATTTGGTAGTCACGAGTCGCGCTGAATTGGACTGTGGGTACGTCGATGACGATCTGCAAATGAAGTGACATCAATGTTATATCAAATCCACAGTTTGCGCTGCAGGAAATTAAGAATTCTTCCGTATGCACGTCCTCCCGGGTATTGTATTGTCATGCACTACTTGCTAAGATCAAAGAGAATTTCTATACAGTGAGTAATCTCTTATATAATCCACATTCCTTGCCTCCACATACACTTGATTTGATATTTTGCCAACCCAATATTCTTGTTTCACCAGGAAGAGAAGCCGTATGCTCTTTTAGTTTATGTCACTGTGTGTGTCATCTATGTACTGTAATAAATTAAAAATCAGAAACTATCATCTTATTTTATCTATAGTAGAGAAGACATTAGTAACTGGGTGTGTCACGTGTGTACCTTAATAAGTTAAAATGGAAAGAAACAAAAAAACCTTACAAGTGATCTTGAATCTTTGAAGTGTTTAGTCTTTGGGTCTGTTTGACTCCTTTAGTTATTTTATGAGGAAGTCTTTGAGTTTGTTTTGATGAAGCGTTTAGTCCCTGAGTTTGTTTGACTCCTTTAGTTATTTTATGGATGAAGTCTTTGAGTTTGTTTGTTTTGATTTCTTTAGTAATTTTATGGAGGAAGTTTTTTGTAAACAATGTTGGGAAGTGTGAGACTTATTTTAATAGTTATATTAGTAAAAAATATGGTGTTACATTGGTATAAGTATCATGGTCTATTGGGTATTTTGTATTGGGTATTTTATGGCATGTTTTATATTCACAAAAGGATTATGGTATATTGGGGCTTATCTGTTTTCAGACCAATTCACTCATCTAATGTAGGACACTAATTTTTTTTTAGATAGAGAGACATGGCCACATTGATAAAAGCATCATGGTATATTTGGAATTACAAGCATCATGACCCTTATGCCAATGGGGTGGGTTACAAGGGAGTGATATCTCCTACTAACATAATGGTTGATTAGTTGTGGTGTGAGTATGCATGTTACTTGACCTTCCCCCCTCCTTTTGTGTAAAAAGTAAGAAAAAATCTCTCACTGCCTTACTATACATGCCTTCCTAAAAAATGCCCATTACAAAGTTGGATACGCCTAACATTTGTGTGTCTTGGAATTTTCTTTGACATAAATACCTCTCTTTTTCTCTACGTTTACATGGACCATTTCTCTCACCTAATTTAGGATAGTACTTGTTTTAGATAAAGAGTTATTTATATAGTAGAAACAATTCCAAGAAACATTGGCATAATGATTATGGTATATCAATGGGCCTTACATGTTTTCAGAGACCAATTCTCTCACCTAATGTAGGATAATAAGTTTTTTAGACTAAGAGAGGTATGCTTGCATTGGTATAAGCATAATGGTATATTGGGACTTACATGTTTTAGTGAACCAATCTCTCGCCAATAGTAAGTGTTTTAGATAGAGAGGTATTTATGTAGTAAAAACAATTCTAAGATACATTGGCATAATGATCATGGTATATTTGTATGTTCTTGAGGAACAACTCTGTCACCCAATGTAGGATAATAATTTTCTTAGATAGAAAGGTATGGTCACATCGACATAAGCATCATGGTATATTGGGACATATATGTTTTCGTGGACCACTTGACTCACCTAATGTAGGATACAAATTTCTTTAGATAGAGAGGTATTTATGTTGTATAACCAATTCCAAGACACATTAAAATAAGGAGCATGGTATATTAGGGCTTAAATGTGTTAGAAAACCAATTGTCTTTCCCATGTAGGATAGTAAGGCTTTTAGATAGATGGGTATTTATGTTGTGGAAACAATTCCAAGACACATTGCATAGGGATCATGGTATATTAAGGATTATATGTTTTCGAGGACCAATTCTCTCACCCAATGTAGAATAGTAAGTGTTTTAGATAGAGTGATATTTATGTCATAGAACGAATTCCAATACATATTGGTATAAGGATTATGGTATATTGGGCCTTGCATGTTTTCTCAAATCAATTCTTTCTCAAATCAATTCTCTCACCCACCCAATGCAACATAGGTATGGTCGCATTGGTATAAGCAGTGTGATATATAGCATAGGCATGGTCACATTGACATAAACATCATGGTATATTGGGTTTAAGCATCATTGTATATTGGGAGTTGCTTGCTTTCGTGGACCGATTCTCTCTCACCCACCCAATGTAGCATAGGCATGGTCACATTGGCACAAGTATCATAATATATTGGGAGCTACATGTTTCATGGACCAATTCTTCCACCCAATGTAGGATAGTAAGTATTTTAGATAGATATATTTTTAAGTCATAGAAAAGATTCCAAGACACATTAGCATAATGATCATAGTATATTGTGGTTTATATGTTTTCGCAAACCAATTCTTTCACCAAGACAATACCTCTCTATCTTAAAAACTTATTGTCATACATGTATTAGAGATTATATTTTTATAGATGTGTATTTATTTCGTAGAAACAATTCTAAGACACACCTTGCAATCAATCAACCATTATGTTAGTAGAAAGAATCACTTCATGGTGGTTTCCCCCAATGACACAATGATCATGGTATATTGGGACTTATATGTTTTTGTAGACCGATTTTCTTACCCAATGTGGACTAGTAATTTTTTTTAGATAGAGAGGTATTTTCTCGCCCAATATAAAATAATTAAATTTTATTAATCTTAAATTAATATGAAACTATAGTAATTAAATATATTTCTTGTACCACTTTACCCTTATTTTCAGTAAGAAACATTTATTGGGTCAATAATATGTGTCATACTTTTTAGTGAAATATGGTGATGAAAATTTGACATTTTACATACTTTTTAAATTGAATCCCTCAAAACTCACATGCCTTGTGAATTTTGGCATGTAGTGAAAAAACAATTTGTATGGAATTGTGTTATATTTCTAATTATGATATTTTTTCAAAAAATATCAATGTCATTTAATGTGTCAAATTTGAATTTAATCAAATGCCCCTCCTTGTAGATTCTAGGAAAAGTTAACAAGTGACTTTTGTTCCCAACATTTAATTCAATGTTTAATGTATAATTTTCAAAAAAATATTTATATGACCATGATTTACATAGAATGTAGTAGTGTGCTATTTTTTTTGTGGAGGGGCGGGATTATATTTTTCAAACCAAAAATTATTATTTGAATTACATTTTATACACCTTTGTGTTCCCAACATTTTTTTTTTCTCCTGTTTACTTAAAATGAAAAATTAGAAATACATTTTTGAAGAGTAAAGATCCAGAGAGTGCATACATATTTTTTATAATTTTTTGGTTGTGTAGATTTTATGCTATTGATTTTTCTTTGAGTGCCTTCAAAATGACATTTTTTTGAAGTATAATTTTTAGAAGAAAATAAATTAAAAATATAATATGAAATCAAAACTGTGAAAATGACACGACATTGGATAGAGGATTCAATGATGAATCCATTGACATCAACTCCACCACCCTACAAGATAGAGATGAAGGGATTTCATGATTTGTAAGTTGCATTTATAGAAAATCATGTAGAAAGGGGCTATGATTTCAGGTTTTTATAGCTCTATTGAGGGTTATTTTACAACTCGATCGAGCACTTAATTCGAATTTTAAGAATACCTCGATCCAAGGATTATTAAACCCTCGATTTAGGTCATGTTGGGTTAAATTTAAATGATTGATTGAGGTTCTATAACAAAAATGTAAAAAAAAAACCCCGATCGAGGTATTGTTGTAACTTAAAAAACAAAAAAAGTAACGGACTTTCACATGAAGAAAAAAATTCACATGAGCCAACCATCAACTCATCTAGTTATTTTGACATTGTAGAAAAAAAAAGGGAAAAATGTGTCAATCTAATGTTAAACTACATTTTAATTAGCAATCACAAAGGGGAATATGAGAAACCACAAAAGGATATATGATAACAAAGGGGTTGACAAAGTCTGAGAGAAGGAGATGATGAGACAAACGTGGGTAGAATTAAGAGAAAAATGGGAAGAAAATGTAGGTCGACTCATTGACCAACCTTCAATGCATCTAACTTGGGAGTCGACATCCAATTGAGGGAAATATCGGTAATTTTTAACCACATTACCTTAATGCATATTATACTCATAGTTTTGATTTATACTCAGGTTTATTATTTATGTATTATGTTTTATATGTAACACATGTGCACACAAAATGGATTGGACTATGCAGGGTTATAATTTAATCAGTAGCAACAAAAACTTGTTGCCTCTCACGTTTCAAGAATCATAGGGAATTATAGTGGTTTTGAAAGGGGTGGAAAATTTTTAGAAGGTTTGGATGCAAACATAAGAGAAGAATTTGGGGACCCGATCATTGATTGGGAAATTAGAGAGCATGTGAGTAACGTAATTAAGTTGTTTTTCGAGAAAAATTCAATGATTACACAAGCTCAAATCCTACACGAATTGATAAAACAAAAAAAATTAAAATGTGCAACAAAGCTATTTGGTTTTTAGAATTCTAAACATGCAAAGGAATATGAGATTGCATTAGAAAATATATCAAAAGCATTCTCTTCATTTGGAAAATCAATAAAACCCAATATTTGAGTTGCTTGTAGGGAAATTACAATCGTTGTTGTGGCACCGGGGACTTCAAGAAGTCAAATGTTGATGACAATGTCAAATTTACTCCATGTTTCAAGAAGAACATTACAAAGGAATACTAAATCCGGGGTTGTATAGATGAAAAAAACACTGAAGCTACTTATTAGGCTCTTATTTGTAGACGACCCTACCAAGATAGACTTCTATAAGACATTAAAGGGAAGATGGTAGAGTTTTGGGAAACCCAATGTCATGCTATACTAGATCAAAGATGTTTTTGCAGTGATGCCTATCCAAAGGCATGCATGACAAGCATTGTAAGCACACTATGGAGATGATGAAATTTGAACTATCTAAGGAATTGCAAGAAAGCAATCCTAGTTCCAAGACTGTCATGAACATGTTTGATAAATTGAGACCATGGTATATTTGGCCAAACATAGTTTGTGACATGTGTTCTTATCGATACCATGTTGAACTCCAAATCTGTTATGAAACATTTATAGATTGATGCAAAAGGCACTGGCAAGATGATCCTCCTCCACCCATAACACACAATTTTATTTCAATGAGATTATGAAAAAGAATCTTGAAGATGTGATTTTTAGTAAAACATGTGTAGGTGGAAGAAGATTCCCTCAATGTGGTAACCTAACATTTTTCCATGAAAAATTTCCTATGGGTCCCACAAACCATGGGTTTCCAGATATCATGGTCATGTGGAGAAGATATGAGTATGTTACTATGAATCCATCCTCTTCTTTAGGTTCAGCCTATAAGAGGATTGGCTTGCTTGAGGACGATATCCATGTTTCATAATTCGTGGGGAAGTTTCAAAATTGGATTTATACATATATCAAACACTCTCATAGGTTTAGGTGCCAAGCTTCCCAATTTAGTTAGTCTCATGATATATTCGAACTATTCACAATATATTTAGTGGTAGACTTCATTGAGAATTACACATTTTCTCCCTAGAGAGAGACACAGAGTGACTAGTATATCATTATGACAAGGTATTTTATGTGTAGTTTCCACACACACACACACACACACACATTTTATGGTATTGTGCACTAATATTAAAGTTTTAATTTTGGATGACTTGTATGTGCATGTGTCTATATTCATGCATGTCTTGTATAGATATGTACATGTGAGCATTGATGGTGGGGATAACACCTCAAAATAATGTGATGTGATTAAGGAGTACCATTTTTATGTCAGTAATGATCATGATAAAGACACATTATTTGTTCAACATTGCTTTGGGTCAATCTATGAATCATTAAAAAAGAATGAGATATCATTTACAAAGCACTAAATTTGGTTTGATGGGTGTGGGGGGTAGTGTAAATTGACACACTCTTTTTACTAGTTGAGTTGATTTCATAAGAAGATAGGAGTTTGGCATACCTAGAGATTTTTTGAGATAGGACATGGAAATGATGAACATGATTGCATGAGTGCTTGTGTGAAATAAGCACTCAGGGGGTACCAAATGAGTCATGATGCAATCTAAATCAAATCATTTACTGAAGTAGTTGACTAGTGTAAATTGCATTTAGGACATGAAGTTCACAAACATGTGAGACTCATGCACAGGTAAGAGACTATAGTATGAAAAATCATTAGAGAAATTTTGAGGTCTAAAATGGGGTTCCCAAAGAAAACAATAAAATAATAGTTAAAATGATTAAATAAGTGTTGTGAATTTTCAAAGGGAAAAAAAAGGAAAACTGTTTTTTTTTAATTGTATTTTCGACTTATATCCTTATAGGTTTACTCAAATTTCAAGTGTAGGCACTCGTTGGATGATGGATTAAATTCTTCATCCAACAAGCACCCACTCCACATACTTTTGGTAGACCCACTATGAGATAAAGTGAAAATAAATGAAAAATGTGTTTATTTTCAAGAAACACATTTTTTCCATGTATTTCGATTTTATCTCACTGTGGATCTATCAAAAGTATGGAAAGTGGGTACTCATTGGATGTGAAATTAAATTATGGATCGAACAAGTGCCTGGAGTTCAAATTTGAGTGAACCTATAAGGAGATAATTTGAAAATATGATTAAAAAAATAGTTTTTATTCCCCCAAAAACTATTTACCTTTATGGTTGACATCATCATCTTGAACCCTATTGGGTCTTTTAAATTTGATGTTGATAGCACAATTTTTCTTTTGAGGTCCATTTTTTACCTCAAAATCTCTTTAATGGAAGCTCAAATTTTCAATATGCTTCAAAACACATGCTCAGTAAAAAATTATATTTGGTATTTAATATGATGTAGGTTCTTTTGGAATGTTGCAAATGGCAAGTGGATAGATCCATTCTTTGGTATTGTGAAACTACGCTTGACAAAAGAGAATTAAACTATGTTCAGAGTAAATATGCAGGTGACATCTTTACGATTGAGATGTGAAAGTGTGCATGCTTTTGTAGATTTTAAGTTGATGTAGAGGGATGTGCACTTGATGGATGTTAACATAATGGATATGGGAAATAATGGAAATATGTCCCTTTTAATCCAAAGGGACCACATCTAATACCGACATGGAAAGATATGCATGTTGAAGAGGTTGTGGTTTTACTCGATGATGATCGAGTTTTTGATGTTGTTAGGGAAGGTATGTGACTTCATTGATGGGATCATTATATACTAATGGTGTTTTTACTTGGTCTCTTGAACTTAATTTTCAAACTTTCAAACTTGAATGAAATATATTGATTAATATTTTGAATTATGGTTGCAGGTGTTGTATTTTCTATCATTGAACCCATAGGGTAATGAAGAGAATGCAACCTACTACTTGATGTGATGCATGTAAATAAAAAGTGAGTTGGTGTGATTGTATCAAGATGGAGATTACACATACTGGTTTGGCAACATGGTTATGATGGGTCAGGTTTTTGAAAAAGCAAAAAAAGAAGGTGATTGTATTATCCATAGAGATTTCATGCCTAAATATATCTTGCCAATATAGACATTTGGTCATATCAACTTGGATACAACTCATAGAAATCAAAGTTAAGAGAGGTGAACCAAGGAGATGAAAGATTGTGGAAGCTAACCATGAACATATTATGGAGACTTGCATTTATGTAACCCATTGGCTAGCTGAGTAAAGTATAGGAAATTTTTTAGGTTGACTTGGTTGGTTCACTAACTTATTCTGCAATGACTTAATGTAATGTTTGATTGTATTCCTTTGCATATTAATCATCTTTTTTGTGTGAAATTTATTTCCTTGCATGGTTGGATTGCATTTTTTTGTTTCGTTTATATTATATAATTGAAAGAAAATCAAAGTGGATTAATGGAAGTGTAATGGCCCCATAAGCCATTGGCCCGAGTTCAAATCCTATCTCTGACACTTTATACCAATATAGATTTTCATCTTCCTTATTGACTCTTCAATTTTCTCCTCGAGCGTAACCGTTGTGATGGTTGACCTCTAAAATAATCCTTGGGATTTCACATAGACTAGTGTAAACGTACGTGTGTCATATATTTATCTTCTTTCGTACTCCCATTTTTCTATAAAAAAGAACACATCAAAGTTATCAAAAAATTTTCTAACTATAAATCGACAAAATCATTATTGTTAACCTTCAAGGAGGGAGAAATCTACAACTTGTCCACCTATCAACACTTGTCAATAAGAATTAAAAAATCCTGACACTTAGAAAACATGCATTGTTAATGCAAACATACTACAAAATTGGATGTCTAACTAAATGCCTACAAGTTTAGGACATTTTGGATCTATGGGATGATGATAAATAGGAATTTTACAATGAGGAGGAAGAATACAAATAATTATAGGGAGAAAAGGGAATAAAGGATGGATATAATCAATTGAAAAATACCAAATCACACTACCAGAATTAAGTGACGAATCACTCACAACAAGACCAAGATGGACATGATGAAAATCATGGAAAAATTGGTTAGTTTTATTATTATTTTTTAAACTGAAATGTGTGTATTTTTAATGATTAGAAGGAAAATTTATACCTACAACATTGTGGATTATTTTAAGGTAAGTATGTTAGAAAGTATAACAACATTTTGAATTATTGGATTTATGCTTGAATTTCTATTTTTATGCTTTTGTAATATTGATTTTATAATACAACTCATAAATAAATCTACTTTATTTTGAATTATATCAATACTGAAAGTAACCATTTCTATAAAATAAATAGGGATAACAACCCTTGTGGAATTAATTTTGGATGTCACTGAGAATTCAATTATGGATGTAATTGCCATCATTCATATGAATGCACTTATGACCCTCCATGGAAACTACTAATGATTTGTACAAGGATGTTAGTAAAGATGGTAAATATGGTTGCAAGACCAACTGATGCAAGATAATTTTTCCTCCTAAAATCAATGTTGTTAACTTGACCTAAGGGAGTTCTTGAAATTACCTTCTTAAAGCAAGCAAAGAGTTTGCACAACATCAAAGTAAGTAAGTATGGGATCCTGAAAGTTTGCACGTGGAAAGAATTCAACAACTAGACAACATGATGAGTGAGCAGCAACATAAGATTTGGGATCCTGGAAGATGGTGGACAACAGTCATGCAATAGAGCATATGGACAACATCAACACTGGGATTAAAGGAGACATAACCAAATGAAGACTCATGATCAGGAGATCATGAAATTTTTTAACCTTGGGAGTATGATGCAAGACATTTTTCCTCCTCAAATGAATGTTGTTGAGTTGACCTAAGGGGGTCTTGAAATTGGAGACATATCTTCAGGGTTCATCAATCGTCGTGAGTTTGGTTTGCTAGATCGAAACTATAGATTCCTTTTATTTCCAATGAAGACTAAACTAAGACATGCTTCAAGAGATTGATCGTAGAGGTCTACTCAGAGGGAGTTATTTCAATGCCCCTCGAAAATAAGCATGGAAGATGATCCATCAAAACCAAAAAGGGAGTGGAAGGATGGTGAATGGATCATGATTGTTGATCACAAGAGAAATCAATAGTGGAGGATGATCCGTTGGATTGGAAAAATTGACAGCTGAGATTATATCGTCGAGAAGCTACCATATAAAGAGTTGCAAAATTCTATTTTAGGATCGCCAACGACGACCATGAGATTGTCGAAGATGATAAAGGTGGAGGAAATATTGAGGGCTGACGACAAGTAGGAGGTTGACGATGCAAAGGTAACACAAATCAATGATGAAGATTGATAAGGGAAGAAGATCAGTAGTGGATGTATAAAGGAGACATCGATAAATTTCAACAATGAGGATTAAGTTCTTGATTGAACCAACAACGAGGATCTTCTCAAGGAAAACCATATCAATGATTTGGGAAGAAGACTCATGGAAACATTCTATTGGAGCATAAATTTTTAGAGTGGGTCCAACTTTGTCAGAGCCCAACATATTGTTGGGATAGTTGAACCTCGAAGTGGATCGATACTCTAGAGACGACGACGACGCTTAGCACCTAGTCATGGTCGTGATCCTATGAGGAATTAGCACCAGTGGATCGGGACCAAAATTTTTAGAGAGGTTCTGTAGCAGGAGATATTTGATAAGGAAAGGGTCGATGACGATTCCCAACACTTGGTTTTTGCATGATTTTATATGGGGAGTTAGCGATAGCATGTGGGACTCTAAAATATCATCGGGAATGATATATCATTGGGGCTAGGCACCAATATTCTAGCAAGAGAGAAGTTGATGATGACATTTAGCACTTGGTTCCATCTTATGTTCTTATGAAGATCTTGCAAGACTAAAGAGAAATACCACTCGGGGAAAAGGTAACCCACCTTCACGTTAAGACCAAGGTCATAGCTATTGGTCCCATGGATAAATGAATGGGTACCCATGATGAAGAAGCAGGTGAATTGGATCTTGGTGCAATTTCATAGTGCTTGGTCACTTAAAGGAGAATTCTCACCTAGTTTGAGCACTGAATAAAAACATCGATAGTGGACTGGTGCATAACAGAGATTTCGAAACTCTATCACAAGAGAAATTTTGGGCCCGAGTAGGAGCGCTCAAGTGTTGAAGCGCAAACAGAGTTTATCCATACTCTATTATTGTGGTTTTTAGATTGGGAGGTCGCCATCACCAACCTAGTATAAATGTGGAAATTTATTGTTATAGAGGAGGATTGAGGTGGAATGATATGACCTTGTTACATGTGGAGGTAGTCAGAGGTGATAAGGCTCTGTCATCCATGATTAGTGGGTGCACAAAAATCCCAATTTACTTCTATGTGTGGTGTGGATAGTGTGGTGTTGCATATTCCCTCTTTGTCTTAGTCATTCTTTTGATTGCTGGAATGTAACTTGTCTCCCACAAAAAACCCAATCACCTTGGTCAACAAGGATTGTGGCTTGCATGGTGAGGACCACCTGAAAATATGATCAAGGTGGAATATTCTCATTGAGGTTTCTATGGGCGATCATGTTTCACCACATTATTGTTGATTAGTGGGTGTTGTAAACTCCCATGTTACCTTAATGCATGATTTGGAAGGTGGAGGTTTGCTTGTACCCTCTCTTTTTTGGTTGTTTTGATCCACCAATATCTCTATTCTTCTCCAACTTGGTTTTCACAAAAAACTTGATTTCCTTGGTCAACGAGGATTGATGCTTGCATGGTGAGGACCAAAGATGGAATTTGACGGGAAAATTGCCCGTCACGGGCCAATTTTCCCATCAAATATGGTTAAAAATCTTCGGAAACGGTCAACCTCTTTCTTTAAAATTGGCCAAATGGGCATTAGAATAGTAGAAACCGTCAAATTTGATGGGCTTTAACAGTTCGAAATTCCAACCCTGGTGAGGACTATCTCAAAAAAGGATCGAGGTGGGAATATGCTCACCTTATTTTATATTCACATTGAGGTTGCTACAAGTGATCAAGTTTCACCATATTTCTAATTAGCGAGTGTCGGAAACTCCCAAGTCACCTCAATATATGGTTTTTGTTCTAGGATAAATTCGTGAGTGCGGACACAGACCAATCTCCACAGATCCACCTGGATCTGGAACAAACTGAGACAGAATACTACTCTTTCCCTAGTTCTAAAGTATTGAATGGACAAGAGAAGAAGGATGATGT